>JAQQZZ010127046.1:0-14087 GCA_030265115.1 Mopalia vespertina | reverse complement strand
TTAGCCAAATGAAAACTACTACAGCTATTTTGTTAATTTAAACTGCGTTTTAAAGGTAAAAAATAGAAGAAAATAATATTAGTAATATATGTTATTTGACTAAAAAATGAATAAAAACATATTTTGACTGTCTAAATGTTACTTTGCGGATTAGACGGGGAGATTAGGTCTCCCGAAGCGCACATATCTGGGCTTCCAAGCTTAGCGAGTTGTCAAAACAAAATTAATTTACAGGTTAAATTCAGTTTTAAATGTAGGTACCTCCTATTGGTTTGACCTCGATTCTGGGCTCTCAACTTGCTAGTGTTTTTATGACACCCAATGCTTTGCCGGTACTCTCTGAGATAAGGGGCAACACAAGCTTATATGATTGTGATATATTGCGTCGTATGAAGGTCTTGTCTTGTCTGTGTTTGTTGCTATAGTGACATCGAGGGTGATGTCTTTCACCCATTGGACTGGCATGCCATCGTGTGAGAGCCAAATATAAATAATTTTGACTCAACGTTTCGGTTTATTGATCAAACCATCATCAGGAGTTATTTTAACTAGAGACATAGGCATATATATACAAACAGGTGAAGAAAATACTGGGTATTTAAACTTTAAAATAAACATAACATCTTAAGTAATTAGGTGTTCAAATAAAAGTCTTAAAAATTACATAACGCTGCCCCGCTCCCCTATACTTGATAAAGAACAACCCTTCTTTATTATGTTTTCCTCTTTTCTTTCAAAGACCACTGGCTCAGTAAAATATCCTGCTACAATACGGGGATCACTGCTGCTTGTGCATACATTTAATCAAATTATTTGTCGAGAATAGACTTCGATATAACCATTAATTGCAAGCCCAGATTGTTTAAGTGTGTCGTAGGAATTCACATGCCAAATAAAGTCGGGACCTTTGCCAAACTATCGTCGTCTTCTCAAACACCTCTTAAGTCGAATTTCGACACCAATAGGATCCAAAATCTTCCCTAAAATCGCACCTGTATCCCTGGAGATAACAAAGCCATCCTGTATGCATTGCAAAAGCATCCACCGATGACCTAGTTGATTGCCGGTGCTTGTAATATGCCCTTCATTGAACACAGCTAAATCCAGTGTGTCTGATTTCATTTTCCTTCTGAACTGAAACTGACGCGATAAAATGCGCTTGAATGCTATCATGCTTATACAAACATAGTGCACATAGGCTAAACACGACAAAATGTCACAATAATTTAGCCCTAAATGAAAATAAAACTGAGGCAAAATGTTGCGTTCCCGTTTGTGATCCTGCATTTTCCTTTACGTTTTTATGTCGTAATTACGAGATAGCTATGTCGTAATTACGAGTTAGCTATATCGTAATTACCAGTTAGCTATGTCATAATTACGAGATAGCTATGTCGTAATTACAAGATAGCTATGTCATGATAACAAGTTAGCTATGTCGTAATTACGAGTTAGCTATATCGTAATTACGAGTTAGCTATGTCGTAATTACGAGATAGCTATGTCGTAATTACAAGATAGCTATGTCATGATAACGAGTTAGCTATGTCGTAATTACGAGTTAGATATGTCGTAATTACGAGATAGCTATGCCGTAATTACGAGATAGCTATGTCGTGATTACGAGTTAGCTATGTCGTAATTAGGATTTAGCTTTGTCGTAATTACGAGATAGCTTTGTCGTGATTACGAGTTAGTTATGTCGTAATTTCGAGTTAGCGATGTCGTAATTACGAGTTAGCTATGTCTTAATTACGAGTAAGTTATGTCGTAATTACGAGTTAGCTATGTTGCATTTACGAGTTAGCTTTGTCGTAATTAGAAAATAGCTATGTCGTGATTACGACATAGCTTTGTCGTAATTACGAGTTAGTTATGTCGTAATTACGAGTTAGCTATGTCGTAATTACGAGATTGTTATGTCGTGATTACGAGTTAGGTATGTCGTAATTACGAGTTAGCTTTGTCGTAATTATGAGTAAGCTTTGTCGAAATTACGAGTTCGCTATGCCGTAATTACGAGTTAGCTATATCGTAATTACCAGTTAACTATGTCATAATTACGAGTTAGCTGTGTCGTAATTACGAGTTAGCTATGTTGTAATTAGAGTTAGCTTTGTCGTAATTACGAGATAGCTATGTCGTGATTACGATTTAATTATGTCGTAATTTCGTGTTAGCTTTTTCGTAATTACGAGATAGCTATGTCGTGATTACGAGTTATGTCGTAATTACGAGATAGCTATGTCGTGATTACGAGTTATGTCGTAATTACGAGTTAGCTATGTCGTAATTACGAGTTAGCTATGTCATGATTACGAGTTAGCTATGTCGTAATTACGACATAGCTATGTCGTAATTACGACATAGTCTTGAAAAAATATAACTGACTTGGCACTAACAGGCTTCCGTAGGGCAACCACCTTGATCAGTCTTACTTAGAATTCTGTCAATAGAAAAATATCTCAATTATAAATAGTTTATTCCACTATTGCCTTACACTCGTTCGTAATTTGTTTATGTGTTAATAAAAGTCGATATGATTAAGAGTTTGTCACATTCCCTTAGGTTCTTTGAATAGGACCTTAATGAACTTTTTTAAATTAGATCACGGAACATATTTTTTATCCGTTTCTACATCAGTTAATATGCATTCCATTTTAAGTGTGTACCAGTGTGAACTAATTAAAATTGAACGCATACCCGTTTTATTAAAGTTTGTTTCTTAAACTTTTATTTTCTTTAATTTCAACTTCCATGGAAAGAAAAGTTTGCACACGCTTGTGTTAAAGAACGATTTCTGAATGCCTATACAGTAAATACAAATCAGATGCTGATCGCGTCAATTAATCGAATTTAAAATAGCTAGAGATGTCAAAACGACGCTATCTCCCCCCCCTCCCTAACCACTTAATATGAATGGTAAGATTAACACTTTTGCTCATCCTATGCCATCCCGTTTTCTGGTTTCTACACAGGTTATCGTTCACAAAATGTCTACTTCCCAAGTAACCACTATTTCTTTCCGCAGGACTACTCACAGAAATCTTTTATTAAGTTTGTCTGAAGAGCAGGATGAAAGAGAATATACCAAATTTAATTAAATAGTTTTGTACATCACGAATACTTTAAATAAAATACATATGACAAACGTAGCTACCAACTTTTATAGCGTTGGCTTGATATTTACCATTAGGCCTTTTTACTGCAGGTAGTTATTGATGAACAACCTTTTAAGGTATTAAACTCCGAAAGCTCAACACGTATCACAATCCTCGTCTTCTTGTTCTTTACGTGTCACCAATAAACTGTTGATAAATGACATTCAAACAACAGCACGAGGTAGAAGGTGAGTCAGAATATACGTCTTATATAACCATTATAGATATGAACGCACACACATATAAAAGTAATTACAAGACTTGACAGAATTGAAAACCTGCCAAGTTAACTGGTAATTATAAAATCTTAAAATAAATCAGCTACACATACAGATTCATGTCAATACATACAAATTAGCAATACATACAAGTATACAAATTACCAAAACATGCAAGTTGCCGAAACCAGCAAACACAAAATTTTCCATACAAACGAGTTGTCAAAACATACAAACATACCAGTTGTCAATACATGCAAATTGTTACATAAAACTTATTAAAACATACAAACATACGAGTTGTCAATACATGCAAATTGTTACATAAAACTGATTAAAACATACAAATTGTAAGAACATGCAAGTTGTCAAAACCTGCAAACACAAAATCGTCAATACAAGCAAGTTGTCAAAACATACAAACATATCAATTGTCAATACATGCAAATTGTTAAAACATAAACACAAGATTGTCAAAACTTACGAACTCGAAATTGTCAAAACCTACAAACACAAAGTTGTAAATACATACAAATTGTTAGCTATACGCAAACAATGTTAATGTTGTTGCTGTTACGTTGATCCTTATTTATAAATAAGTGTCTTCCGCGAAGGATGTTGTCATGGATAACCGTACTCCAAGAAGCTAGGAGTTATCGCTCTGTAACTTGTGACTCCTACAGGCTATGTCGCCATGGACTTGAACCTGTTCTAGATAGATCTGACGATTCGCACTCAAAACGGCGAGCAAATACAATCTAAAGCGTAATTTACCCACCTATCACAGCGTTTCAACAGTTAAATATATTGTGATCATCATCCAACAATCGTATGTCCAAAGAATTAAGTCTACCGGCCGTATGAGCAAGAGTTTTGCGACCGTTCGACTGCATTTAAAAACGTAAGTTGACATTCTTGCCAGCCCTTCACAAGACGAAATACTTAAAAGGAAACCCACTGATTTACGACCTTAACTTATTATTGTCATTGCATATTTAAAAGACAACCATCTGTATTGCACTTGCAATCGAATAAGCATAGCCGTTAATTAGTTAATTTAAAAAACGGAACTGCATGACGTCGTCGTTCGAAAACATGGTAGCTATATATTATATCATCTAGTCGTGGCTGTCCCATCAGTGGCCTTTACCGTTAATCAATTAATGACCTTAAAAAATGAATTTAATATTGTAGGCTAGCTGTCCTGTGACTACAGTCCGTGTATTCATTTGCTGTTTTCGCTTTCGATGGGGGCTCGTCGAGCTAGGAAAGAAATCAGCCGATCGAACTTATATTATTTCATATTTTCCTTGATTTACTCATTCAATCATTGAAATTGTTTACTTATATCGATGAAGAGGACAGTACTTTTGAAACGAACACACATAAACTTCTGTGTTACATAAATAAACGTTATGATCCCGTTACTGTATAAATAATAAACTGGTTTTGATATACAGTTTGGTCTATGTGTCTTTTCGGGTTATTAATGGCATGGACAAATACGTTTATTGATTTATAATTTGTGGATGACTTCCCAATATCGATCTGCACATTTAAATCATATTGTAAATTTATATTTTACACTGTTTTAAGTTTTTAAGGTAACCTAGGACTCGTCAATAGGTTAAAGAGAAGGTACATTGGCTATTAAGATATCATGTAGTTTGCCTTAAACATAAGGCTGTGCATGTGAAGTTTGTTATAACAAATAGAACAATACACCATTGCTACACTCTTAGAAATAATGGTTCTTTGAGGGTTCTTGAGAAAAGAGGATGATGGGCAAAAACGGTTCTATATAATACGAAAGGGAGAAATACTTGGAACAGTTGCTGTGAGGCCTCCATACAGAACCATGAAGGGTTCCACCAGATCCATGACTGGCGAAACGTAAAGTGTCCCATTAGAGCCATATTTTTCTAAGAGTGTATAGGACTTGTCTATTTGGGGTTTGAAGCCGTGCATAGGGTCTAAGTTGGTCCGTGTCTCTTTTGATAATTCATCCTCCACCTTTTGATTTTGAAAGCTGGTCATTATGGAAAGCTCAACATCGCTTCTCACTTCTAAGTTCCGAAACAAACTTTGCAAAGTGGAAGCAGAAACGCTCTACATCGTTTCCAGCTTTCAAGCTTTTCAGCTCACATTCTAGGCTAAAAAGCTCATCATCGTGTTCAGCATATCATCTTTTACCAACACTAGATGGGCACATGAATAGCTGAGAAGTTTTTATTTTACAAACGTTTCCAACTTCCAGCTTTAACCATTTGGCCGTTTTACGACTTTTTGGTATCCCATGAAAAATAAATAGGTCTACCATAGCCCCATGTTCTGACGCATATGGCGTCGTAAGACCACTATTATCAACTTCAGTTTTGTCAGCCTCGAATATAGAAATGCTGTGTGTTCTTGTTTTATCTGTTCTTCAAATTTGTTTTTGGTAGAGTAATTGGTATTGATGTGAAGTAATTGAGTAGAGGTTTCTGGTGTATTTAGCCCTATTTGATGAAGGGGTGATTCGGCTGTTGTTTACATCCTGAGGTAGCTTTGGCAACCCCTAGTGTTTTTATTAAAACATTACGTTACTACTTACCAATGCAATATGTAATAACGCATTTGCAATAATTTTTACAAATAGCGTTTTTATTCATCTGAGAGGATTTACACAAGAATTAGTCAACTAATTATGAATATTGTGGGTTTTTTTGTTGTATTTTACATTTTGTCAAAAGAAACCACCTTCACTTTTATTTCTTCCAAAACATAAACATTAATATCATAGAATATATATATTATAAGGGAGAGTGTCAATGCATGGCGCTGTGGTTTTCATTATTTACGTGATGCCGAAAAACAGATTCAAAGTCGTAAGACGACCAACTCGTTTAAGCTGGAAATTGGAAGCGTTTGTAAAATAAAAATATCCTCAGCTTTAGTTATATGTCCTTCTACTGTTGGTAAAAGATGAGATGCTGAACACGACGATGAGCTTTTTCGCTTAGAATGTGAGCTGAACAGCTTGAAAGTTATATACGATGTAGGGCATTTTTGCTTCTAACTTTGTCACGTTTGTTTCGGATGATAGAAGCCGTATCGCACAGAACATATAGGACGTCAGCCAAAGGCATGCCCTATTATCAATGGAGTAATAGTTTTCGGTTCGGCTGCTTTTTGATTTCGGTACCCGATCTGTTTATATGAAATCTGCCATGTTTGTGCAACAAGCGGATTAATTTTTTAAAAGTAAGCGAAATTTGTTTACATGCGTGACAAGTGGGCATTTGAAAAGCGAAAACGTGAGGTAAATAGATTAAATAGGTTTCTTTGCAAAAACCGTTTGAAGCGGAGTGGTTGCGTGTGAGTGCTCTTTTTAGTCCCAGGACTTGTGTTATCTTATGTAGTCTAGATAGAGACAAATATATTTTATTGTTGCATTTAGATTTTTCCTTATTTATCTCGAATGAAATTGTGTCGCACACTTAAAAAATACGAAGAGAGGAAGAAAGATAGAGAGAGAGAGAAAGAAAAGAAAACCCCAGCCATTTTGCCAATAACGTATTTTATTTCCTACCAAACACTTAGCAGCCAGGCGACAGTGCCTTATGGCTAGAGAATTGGCTCTGAATGCTAGGTGTAAGGTGTAAAGTATTTTTATATTAAGCATGTACTGATGATGACGCAAAGTTCCTACTGATGCTTTTGACACATTTTAATATTATATGCATAGTTGGGAATGTGGAGTAGGCCTATGTGGCTACAGGAGGCTCTTGTAAATCATAACTGTAAGATAAATTGGTTTTAACAGCATATATATATTTTGAATAAATGAAGAGAGAAATACTTGCTTACCTCCACCTGGATTCGGACCCGGGACTATAGTGACACCATTTCCTAACATAAAGATCAATCATTTCAAGCGATAGACGTTAATAAGTGAGCTTTTGAAAAATTTCTAAACGATTCGTTTATTATTATAATTTTTTGTTGATATTCAACGTGCTTAAGCCAATTCCTTATTAGTCATCAAGCGTTTGAATAAAACTATGAGCTATTTAAAGCTCATTTTCTACGCCCTCTGGCTAAGGGCAGTTTGTTTGAAGAGTAGCAATGTTGTCTTTACTTAGCACTGGAGTAAGATTACATTTCCAACAGTGTGTTAGTGTCCATTATTATTGCATAGAACACACCGCCGTCATATAAGCGAACACCAATCAATACATAAATCCATCAATCAACCTACCAACCAACCAATCAATCATCAATCAATCAATCATTTTCCTACAAGAGGCAGAAACATTTTCTTGTTTGCATTAAAACAATATATATGTATTTAAGTTAAAAAAGAATGTAAGTTGCTTGCATCTAAAAGTATTATATACTGGGTCTCAAATGAATGTTCATTCAAAAACATTCAACGGTTATATGGACATTGGAAATGTCATCGTCACTAGTCAAGAGTTTTTTTGCGAACTACTCTGCATAACAACCCCGATCGATCGATCGAACACTACATGTAAAGAAGGATGTGTGCGTTATATGTAGTGCGCGATCATAGCGCAATACTGATAAAGAAGGAGTGTACGTTATTCAGTACTAAAAAGATGTAATTATAGAGGTTGTTGCGTGTCATGACAGAAATAAATGTAATAATAGACGGCGTTCTGAAGCGTCGTTTGGCTTTGTGCGGCGTCACGACGCCGTCACGACGGCGTTCTGCGGCGTCATACGGAGTTCTGTGGCTTACTGCTGCAACACGACGGTGTCGATATCACATGTGGCGTCATGGCACATGCTGCATGTGTACGACGCCACATGTTCCACGACGCCGTACTGCCGCGTTTTGCGGCGTCACAACGGCGTTCTGTGGTGTCGTGCGGCGTTCTGGACATGGGAAACGTCATCTTCACTAGTCAAGATTTTTTTCCGAACTACTCTGCATAACAACCCCGATCGATCGATCGAACGCTACATGTAAAGAAGGATGTGTGCGTTATATGTAGTGCGCGATCATAGCGCACTACTGATACGAAGGAGTGTACGTAATTCAGTTCAAACAAAATTTAATTATAGAGGTTGTTGCGTGACATGACAGAAAAAAATGTAATTATAGACGGCGTTGTGCGGCGTCACGACGCCGTCGCATCACCGCGTCCTGCGGCGTCACGACGCCGTCACGACGGCGTTCTGCGGCGTCATACGGAGTTCTGCGGCTTCGTGCGGCATACTGCAGCGACACGACGGCCTCGATATCACATGTGGCGTCATGGCACATGCTGCATGTGCCACGACGCCGTACCGTACTACATTGCGTTCCCCTTTCAGGTCATCTAGTGCAGTACCCTTTTCAGTTCAGACATGCTGTGATGGTGTGTCCGCCATGTTTGTGATGTGTAGCTAAGGGATATAGCTCCTCATGTCGTTGTTGGACGTTAATTTTATGGACGTTAAAGCTTTCTGCGGTGTGGTGCGTCGTCATGCGGCGTCGTTCGGCGAACTGCGGCGCAACGACAGCGTTGATGGCACATTTGGCGTCGTGGCTTATGCCGTATGTGCCATGACGCCACATGTGCCACGACGTTGCACTGCGGCTTCACAACCCTTCCTTACTATGTAATGGCAAATACTAGCCCAAATTCCCCACATCGCAGCGCGCAAAACATCACGGGACGTCACACCTTCAGCCCACCTCCCACAACCCTAAAAGCCATCCATTCCTCCTTTCAGGTCATCTAGTGCAGTACCCCTTTCAGTTCAGACATGCTGTGATGGTGTGTCCGCCATGTTGGTGATGTGTAGCTAAGGGAGATAGCTCCTCATGTCGTTGTTGGACGTTAACTTTATGACGCCAGGAGACATTTTACAAGAAATTTTGACGTAGTGGCGCATTTTTTCAACGTCAAAGTCATTGCATAACATGACGTGACATCCGGCATGCCCGCCACCGTCAGGCATAGAATTAATTCAATCCATCAACACTTTTTAAACCGCCGACTCAAGATACCAATTCTCCGTGTACAAACTGTGACGCCACGTAGAGGGCGCTGTTCTCCCGCACCTAACTACTAAAAAACGTACAACCTAATTTATTATGTACTAAGATGCCATCAGCCGCTCCTAAGTACTGAATAACGAACAATCCTTACCTATATGTAATAACACAAATCCTTACTTATCATGCAGTAGGGAGTCAAATTGGTGCCAAAATTCCTAAAAAAAAAAGCAGACGACATACTTGTCATGCACTCCGGTGTCTCCTCACGACGCCATCACGCTCAACCTGTAATGTCATAGGAGCCAAACTGGCACCAGAATTCCTAAACAAGCAGACAATACACTTACCATGCACTCCGGTGACCCCCCCACGATGTCATCACGCTCGACCTGTGCCGTCATGTAGAGGGCGCTGCTCTCCCCACACTTTAATACTAAATAACGTACCACCCTTACTTATCGTGTACTAATGTGCTAACCACCCATTTTTTAGTACTGAATAATGCACAATCTTTACGTTTATGTAATATCACAAATCCTTACTTATCATGTAGTAGGGAGCCAAATTGGCGCCCGAATTCCTAAATAAGCAGACTTGTCATGCACTCCGGTGACCCCCTCACGACGCCATCACGCTCAACCTGTGATGTCACGTAGAGGGCGCTGCTCTCCCCGCCCCTTAGTACTTAATAACGCATAGCCCTTACTTATCATGTACTAAGGTGCTACACACCCGCACCTTAGTACTGAATAACATACAGCTCTTACTTATCATGTACTTAGGTGCTATCTCACTACTTGATAACGCATAGTCCTTACTTATCATCAGGAATTCTAAAAATAACGGATTTCCGGTACCAGATCATTGTTTCATGTAATCAATAAAAACCACATATAACACGATCTGTTATGGACAATCGTCGGCTTGTCCTGAGTAAGTTTTTGGTCGCAGTTAGGGACTGTTTCCATATGACCGATGCAGCAAACGGTAGATGTAGCGAGCGAAACGTTCTCAGAACATTACATGGGCAAGGAGACTAGTTTTAGTTTTTTTTACAAGAGAGTGTTCATAAGTTTTGCTAATATTATCTGCATGCGCCAGAGTAATAGGATGACAAGAGTGATACGTCAATTAAGGACGTTTTTTTTCTTTCTCTAGAATTTTTAGTCTATGGATTAATACCCTCGATAATGAGGAAAAACTTCATGTTCATGTCTATTCTTTTTTCCTGTTCACAACTCCCACGATCATTAAACATGTAATTAGAACCTTCTCGATTTTCGAGAAAGAGAAAAATTAAAATGCAGTATCTGCCGTGGATATCCACACTACAAAATATAATGATGTTAATGACATATTAATCAACCACAACGGCACGTTAACACAGCTGCACCATCCAAGTCAAAAATATTGTCTTCATCTTATCTATACAGATCCACTGTTTTATGTCAATAAACTGAAACAATTGAAAATTATTTAAGATATTCTTATTTTGTTTTTCCCTAACAAAATAGTTTTTTTTTACTTGATGCAAAAACAAAAAAGCAAATTTAGGAATCAAATGTAAAACACTCCATCCCTCCCCTACCTCCAAAAATTCTGAAAATTTATAATGATGTACCAAGGAAAACCATTGGGCGTCGCAAATTTCACACAATAACAGTTTCTCATGATCGCACTTTTAATTACCTATGAATATGAGACAGTAATCCACTGATTATTAAAGCCAATGCAACAACAAGCTGAGCTATTTAATGACTTTTCTGATCGCTACAATTAATCTACCGCTCATAGGAGTCGAGTAAACGGGTTCCGCTATTTTTGCAGCCAACTAGTGCAATAGAAGGTAGCATTTTATGTAATTTTTGTATAACAGCTGTGTGTCTTTTTGTCTCGCGTTAGAGAAAAAAAGAAACAAGTACATTTTCAATAAACTTTGTCTCAATCTTCCATCACCGGATGACAATTTATACAATATGTTGTGCGCTGCTTACTAAATTACCACACATTTCCACGGCAGAGATACTTTTGTTGGCAGAAGCTCTTGGATGTGGGCCCGACTGGGGTCTAGAAAAAAAGATGAGTGTCAAATGATATCGGTCGTTTTAAAGCAAACGACCTATGGAAACGGCAAACGATGTATGGATACTGTCCTTTCTGTGATTCGTCATCTGGAAACGATATTCGATATTTTCTCCGACGACAATTTCCCCAACAAATGCTTAAAAAACCATTTCTGGCGACGTGTATTGGAACAAGGATACCTTTGTCCTGGATGTAATCCTAATTACTTTACCTGGAATATTCTCTGGTACAGGCTGATAACAGATCTAGCAGTCGAGCGTGTAATCCACCAACCCACCGATTTTCATTCCGTTAAACAGGGTTTGGTCCCCCTTCCCCAGCACCCAATTAAAACAAAAATTGTGTGAAATTTATGTTGCCCCTATCCCATAAAAACAATGTCAATTTAGCTGCTATTGCTTAAAACGTAAGAAAACCTGTATAGTGAATGTGAAAATACTGTTAATTCTTTCCATTCGCAATGGTCATAACTTTCATTAGACTTACGATGCCTAGGCGGCCCCTTTACCCTGGCCTATGTTTTGCTTGGGTAGTAAATGAAGGGTGCCCGATATTTTACCTGGATCAGGACCAGGGAGTCTAAAATAAAACAAAACGTGAGAGCCGACTCGCGAAGCGGCACTTTGGTCTGGCCGCTGATGTGGAAGAGCGCCACCTAGCGGCTGGCATGCACTGTTGCAAAAATGTCAGATAGTATAAGAGTTCGCTGGAGCGGAAAACATAACATCAATAAGAAGTTTTGTTTAAAACTTGATATGGTGTAAAATTGGCAATTAGTTGTTTTGATTTTCTTTCATTATAAGCATACAGGCATTTTGTTGTGAAGTTGCAAAAAAAAAAAACTGACTGCGAAAGAGTAATTTATTACTTTAATGTTTATTTATGAACAATGACGTCACTCCCGCCTATTAAATTAACTGATTAACGGCTATGCTTACTCGAATGCAAGGGCAATAGGAATGTTCGGTCCGTCTTAGAAGATATGCAATAAAAATAATAAGTTTAGGTCGAAAAACCGTTGCCTTCCCTTTAACGCATTGCCGTGTTGCACCATATTCATTAACTATAAAATGTATATCGGTCCACATAAATAACACATGTGTAAATCCATGAACGAGCAATCCTTCGCAATGTTTATTCACCGAATAAAATCCGAAATATTCAAACAACTGAACTGATATAGTTGAGGCCAGGATCTAGAATGGGCTCCAGTACAAAAACACCAGAATCGCGCGCCGTCAGCTTGCACACAATTGTATTTGAGCATAGTTTTAGTATAGTTTAGATATATATTGGTATATCAAAAAACGTTGTACTTACCTTTTGCTGGGCTTTGGAAAAGACTAGACTATATGATAATCAAGTTTGACAGTCGAAATAATGATGATTTTTATTATTTCTTGGTTATAGTGCTACTCAAAAGTGTATTAAAAAGAAGTAGGAAAATATAAAAAAAATCCACCATAAATATAGGCGTCTGTCCTTGTGTTTGAACTATACACAGTATTTAATACTGTCGATAGCTTAAAGTTTGCCCTGTTCATTTAACATCTATTGATAGTATCTAAGTCTAAAGTGGAGTTTAAATATATAGGTCTATTTGAAGGCACCATGTAGTTACCAGCATATTATCATATACCATTACCTCGAGGAAGTGAGGCGGCCACAATTGGCAGTTTGGGCCACAATTGGCACTTAGATTTTAATTTTTTTATTCTATTACAGTTATTTGAATTTAAATACACACAGATATTTTTAGAATGAGTACACCAATATAGATTAAAATATAAGACCGTAATGTATCGTTAAGGAAAAAAAATACATGTCAACAAAAATACCCCGAAGCATTTAAAATACCCCGACTCTAGAACCTCATTCACTATGCTTACTCCTCACAGCGTGTTTATTATTTTGAAAACTCACCTCTGCCGTATAAAAAATTTAAATGTAAAAGTCGTTTTTAAATGCATATAGTGTGTTATATTTCGTTTGCTCATATGGAATAAGTATATGCCTAACGCGTATTATAATTAACGTTCTGTTGTTTCGACTATACTCATTTATCTCCTATTATTTTACATGATTGCTAAATACGATTCCAGTTTTTTTGAACGCAATACAATTTTTTTTATCATTCTATCTGTATCGATTTTTCAAAGTATCTTCAATAACACTTTATTGAGTTCCCCTCTGATAACCTCGTTAATAATAGTGAAACAGACAGGACTTTCAATCAAAATCAATCTCACAAATTTCAGGAAACGAGAGAGGGGGTAGATTTTTATTATCACTATAGCCACGACGGCCACATTTGGCAGCACCTTTTTTTTCCTAATTAAAAATTGCAACAAAAAAAATCTCATCGTGTTCAGCACCTCGAACAATGTGCAAAATATAACTTGTTCCGCTTCCGACAATCCGCTCTTTAACAAACAACACACGTCTTATTTGGTATCAATGTTATACATATAGGAAATGGCGATGTCCGTTTATTTTGTCCTTTTTTCTTTCTCCGGGCAACTAGATTGTCATAGTATTGTATGATAAGAGTTTCTCAACCCAATAGCACCATATCTGTCCATTTTCATCACTTTTTAATTTTCGTCGGTGCCAATTGTGGCCGCCTCACTC
>JAQQZZ010127035.1:0-14088 GCA_030265115.1 Mopalia vespertina | reverse complement strand
AGTCCTGGGATCCACACCATATGGCAGTAAATCACGTCAGTCCTGGGATCCATACCATATGGCAGTAACTCACATCAATCCTGGGATCCCTACCATATGGCAGTAACTCACATCAGTCCTGGGATCCATACCATATGTCAGTAACCCACATCAGTCCTGGGATCCCTACCATATGGCAGTATCCCACATCAGTCCTGGGATCCATACCATATGGCAGTAACTCACGTCAGTCCTGGGATCCACACCATATGGCAGTAAATCACGTCAGTCCTGGGATCCATACCATATGGCAGTAACTCACATCAGTCCTGGGATCCCTACCATATGGCAGTAACTCACATCAGTCCTGGGATCCCTACCATATGGCAGTATCCCACATCAGTCCTGGGATCCCTACCATATGGCAGTAACTCACATCAGTCCTGGGATCCCTACCATATGGCAGTAACTCACATCAGTCCTGGGATCCACACCATATGGCAGTATCCCACATCAGGACTATGTCTGATCTGAGATGTAGTATGAATCCCAGGTCTGATCTGGGATACGATATAGATTCTGGGTCTGATCTGGGATAAGTTGTAGATCTCAGGTGCTGGTATGGTCCCCATGTCTGATCTAGCGGCTGGTATTGGTCCAAGGTCTGATAAGGAATACGATATGGACCCCATGCTTGATTGACATGAAAATAAATATTTCTTATGATCAGGTCTAAGTACCAGGAAAACGGAGCTAGGAGGTAGGATTTATTCCAAGTGTTTTTTTGTTTTTAAGTTTGTGCTATACTGCTAAGGTAACTGAAGTGATAATACCAATATGACTTTTCAGGTGTTTAATTTAGGTTTGTGCTATACGGCTAGGTTACTGTCGTTATAATACCAAAAGGACTTTTCAGGTTTTTAAATAAGGTTTGTGCTATACTGCTAAGGTAACTTGAGTGATAATACCAACAGGATTTTTCAGGTGTTTAATTTAGGTTTGTGCTATACGGCTATGTTACTGTAGTGATAATACCAATATGACTTTTTATGTGTTTAATTAAGGTCTTGCTGGACCCCTTGGTCGATTTTCAGAACACCTGTTGAATTTAGTCTCTTATGCAGAAGAATATAAATCTGTACCATACATATGTATATATTTTTGGAAAGCTTGGATACTCAGGATAACATGTATGTGAATGTGGTGAAAATTCAACTATTATTTCTAAAAATATTGTAAAATGAGTAAATGTCAACAGATAGATAACGATAACGATAAGACAAAGTAAATTTAATAGTTGACCGAGTAGAATAGTCCTTGAACTAGTAAAGGGTGCCTCATGTTTTTTAAATTTTGATTAGAATGATCCCAGGGTTTTTTTGTTGTCTATCAAGGACGAACTTATAAACAATGATCCACCGTTTACTATATCGCATTGTGCTCTTTACAATGGTACAAAATTGAAGTTTCTAACATGAACAGTTTTATAGAAATACGCCATGGAAAATGTAGGGCCTGTTTAAAACTGAAGTGCCAGAAATAGGCAATTAAAGTTTTGCCACTTGCATATAATCAAGGGAAAACTAAATTATAGTCTCAAATTTATCAGTTTGTAATTAAAATTTCGAATTAACGTTTAAACTCAGCGATTAAAAAAAATTTGGTTCATTTTGAGCTCAAGAGGCTCAGCAAGACGTTAAGGTTTGTGCTATACTGCTAGCTTACTATCGTGATAATACCAATATGATTTTTCCGCGAACCTCTCGTTCTGACTAAACTGGTCTGAATTAATGGTGTGGAACGAGCTGTCATTTAACAGTGTTGCGAAATAGCACATGGATACCAGGAAGCTTGACACACTGTTCGTCGCTGTTAAATTGGGGCTATTTACTGTAGAGCTGCATCTAGTCATATTAAATGCATAAGCACTCGACAAGAATTTTGAGATGACAAAAATTTTCGTTTTCTGTTCTTTTGTTATTAGAAGCCTTAGTAAAACTGTTCAGTTGAATTAACAAAACGCTATTCTGTTTATACTATCATAGAGGTTGTATAATCTGTTATGCGTTTTGTTGTAAAACAATCTTTGCCTCGTATTATGTCATTGTGGCAATTTAATATTTAGTGTATTTTTGACAGTATTAATTATCTGTTCTGATATTGTCCCTTGACGCTATTATATCTTCGGTGTATTTTGTAATTGTGGCAGTATTATTTGATGTGTATGTCGCCATTGTGGCAGTATTATCTAATTTGTGTTTTGTCATTACGCCAGCATTATCTGCTAAAGGGACATTGATATCTAGCTGAGTAGTCGTTTCTGTTTTGCCCAGCTAGGCCACCATAGTGACCACCAACTTACATGTAGATCCAATGAGCCCACTGCATGTGCACACGACTTCTCCGCCTTCATGTCTCCGCCAAACGGATATTGTGACATGAATTCCGCTCGACATATGGTACCAATAGTCTGGTACCACTTACAGACCTATACTTTATTTACATCGTGCAATTTCAATCAGATGACCCCAGTCTCGGATTAAAATACCAGACCTAAACATCACCTGACCCCTATATCTTATTGACTTCAATGAGATTACACTTTCGTCAATAATTTTTAAAATATTTACAATTTCATTGATGAATATTCGTTATCGTATTTTAAATATAAACCCTTAAGGCATAACTCAATATATCACTATCACTGCTTCGCCATTTCCTTTCGCGCAGTGGCTTGTCCTTATAACATTGTGAGTAAAATAAGTGATATGGCCTTTACTATATGGACGCAGGCAACATTTTATTTCTCTTCAATAAAAATATGCTATATATCGGTATAAAAGGCTAATATTTAGTAGACCCGTTAAAATGGGTGTGTAAAACTATTCAAAACGCAGACCACGGGCACTCCATTTTCCCAAAACAGTGAAAAAGAATGCCGTCGTTTTCAAAGGGTGATTTTACGATATTGCAGTCCAACTGTAACTACGGTAGGGCTGATTGTCCAATATTACCAACAAGCAAAATGTTTGCACGGGTCCATGTTTTCCAGTTGGCCTACGATCGACTTTTCTCGCGCTATACCTATTTTATCCCAGTAATTAACACTACTTGAATTAGAATATTTGACAATCTAGACGGATATATTTGCTATTTTTCTTAATGGATGAAGAAAACAGCCTTTATCTTAGCCTTTATCTTAACATGGGTCTGTGTTTGGCTTGTGATTTGATTTGGTTTTCAGAAGATATCGATTACTGTAAAACGTGGATGAAAGTAGTATATTTACAACCTTAGTAAGCTATATGTGACGCAATGAATCATGAGTCTTTTGGAAATTAAATATTAACAGTATTTTCGGACAACATTTTCTTAGTTTGGATTCACAAAGTCGGTCGCCGAGTCGTCTTGGTGGCCTGCATTTACCGTTGGTGATTAATTCTCGGAGGGTTGTGGGTTCGATTCCCGGACGCGGTTCAAGCTGCAACATTGTTTGAACTAGAATGTGATCAAATTAAAAAAGAGTGTTATAAATCCTTACAAAATATCTAAAGCAATGTGTGTAAGGCGAGATGGCGAACGCCTATCCGTAACTTGTATAGGGTACTCACCCCTTATTTCTGTACGAGACAGGCTGTTTAAAACAGATAGGCCTATATGTTTCTAATAATTTTGATTTACCTGTGTACATCATATAGTGTTCACTGAGTGATTGAGGTGTATGCTGCGTCACATTTTACAGCCAGTAAACTATATATAGGTCTTTATTTTCCAGGTCTAGAAAATACATATCCCTATTAGGGGTATCTATTTAATTCTGTGTTTTCTCGATGTATAAAACACAATTTAGAGCCTTGCAAAAATGTCATAATGTTAAATAAACACTTTTAACGTGAACTATTTCAGACAAGTTGATACCATTTACTTGTCCTTTACATTCTGAGCAAAATGAGTGAAACTGCGGCCTTTTCTTTACATTCTGAGCAAAATGAGTGAAACTGCGGCCTTTTCTTTACATTCTGAACAAAATGAGTGAAACTGCGGTCTTTTCTTTACATTCTGAACAAAATTAGTGAAACTGCGGCCTTTCCTTTACATTCTGAACAAAATTAGTGAAACTGCGGCCTTTCCTTTACATTCTGAGCAAAATGAGTGAAACTGCGACCTTTCCTTTACATTCTGAACAAAATGAGTGAAACTGTGGCTTGTCCTTTACATTCTGAACAAAATGAGTGAAACTGTGGCTTGTCCGTTACATTCTGAGCAAAATGAGTGAAACTGCGTCCACTATAGAAGCGGATTACTTGTGCTCTTTTGTTGATAAACGGAGGGTCTGTGTTTTCTAGGTCTAGGGTCTGTAGTCTGTGCTTTCTACATCTTTATTTTCCACTAACCTTATCAATATACTGTAGGCTTATATTTAGCATTATTCCCACTGATTCATGAGTTTCACAAACTCAAAAGTAGAGTAAACTTACAACTCCAATAAAAGATATATATACACAGGATACATTTCGGTTTTGACAATGGTTTTAAAATAAACCGAAATATTGAATCACCATGTATCCATGTGTATCTTTTATTGGAGTTGTAATTAAGTTTACTCTACTTATATTTAGGCCTACGTAATGTAGGTCTGCCTACATTGACATCAATCCACCGGCACCCATGTAGGCCTATGCATATTCCACCTGCACACCACCCCAACCCTATATGATGCTGAATGATTTGTAAAAAATTTCTGATTTTGGATTCAGATAGATTTAAATAACTCCATTATTTGTTAATGTGTTACTCTGGTGTAACCTCATAGCCTTCTATCCGAGATGCTGTGTTGGAGTTGGGAGTCTGGTCCATGATATGCTCTAGTTAGAACGACCATGACCTTTAAGCGACGATGTGTACTCCAGCCTTGCGCAATCTTCTCGACATTCTTGCAATATGAACTGCTAAATCGTGAGTGCCTCGGGCCACAGAACACTACATCTTATTGTTTGTACGTCGTCATCCTAGTCTACGTCACTTATTGTTCTCACACACAAAAAAACACAACAACAACAACAAAAAAAACTCTTAACTTTGATGTGTACATACAAAACAATAAGAGCGCAATTTGCCTATCCTTAACAAGTCCACATATAGACATACTAAATATTAGCACAGTATAGGGCCTACAACTGTATACTGTTAATTTTTTGCCTCGGCCTATTTACCAGATAAGTAAATTGAGATTAGAACAAGCAGCTCCTAACTAAGAAAGACAAAACTATGTTGGTTTAAGATTTAGCTGTTCCTCAAGCTTGTGTTGTTTCCGATCATTCAATTGCCGTTTTATGCTAGAAATTGTACCGAAAAGTCGCAAAACAAAAGTTATATTCATAATAGTCTATTTATCTCGCATAAGTGCCAATTTATGCATCTCAGAAAAGTTAAACAATATGCCTGTGGAGATAAGTTTGTTAAAGCTATTTTCCAATTTATTTCCAAAGTAGATATCGGTATTGTATATATTATATTTAAATAAAAGTCAGCCAGTCGACTGCATGGTGGACCTTTCGCTATCGGTATATATAACATTTCGAGTAGGCATTGTTGGTGCGAGAAAGAGGTATAATATAAAGCAGACAAACAGTCCTTGACAAGCGCTACAAAAAAATTATTTGACTGTTAGAACTAGCGTATATATCAACATATGTAAAGGCTGAACGCGGTGACCTTGTGTACTGTTCTAACCCCGTCTTAACAAATAAACAGAATATTTCATTCACCCTCAACAGCCAATCCGTGGCCAGGTTTTAGCTTAGTCATACAAGTAGTGTCAAAATCGTCACGGACATTTTAAACCAATCAAATCTCGATCGGGTGACCTCTACGAGGGGATTTTCCATGTAGATTATACTAAAAATAACATCTCCATATATGGCAGGCACAAGCGAGCACCGTAAGGTTTAACTAGTAAATGCTGAAAAAATAAACACATCTACGTCCAAACAATGTTAATAAATAGACTCCAGATTCCGTTTAATGAAGCCATGTGAACTCAGAAGGAACTTAATCTGTACATTCTTTGTTCTTTTACGCCTGTAGTTTAGCAGTGCAATCTCAATTTTAGCTAGTTGTTTTACTCCATGTCTTCGAGTACGAAATAGTATTACGGTTCTCGAAATCCATTAACCTAGATTTAGTGTTAGTAAGTTCTCTGAACAGAATGTCTTTCGAAGAATCCAGCGATCTTGATTAATATAACTTCTGGTCAACAACATATACTTCTCATAACAGTTTTAACTCGTGAGTTGTGTAGATCGCCGATGTCTAGTGGTAAGTGTAGAAGTTATACACTTTGAAATTCAGGGAATCACCGACTCCTATGTGTTCTACTTTATGATTTATTTTAATTCACAAGGATTCCCCAGCATTACGGACCATTTCGCAGTTTACTCATTGCATTTGAATACTCATCTATTTAGGAATAAGGTGTGCTGCCGCTTAACATACAAGGACTAAAGTTGTGAATATTGAAGTTCCTTTATTTACTTTATTGCTTTCTACAAATGTTATTTTGTTCGATTTTTTAAATTCCCTTTCGCATAGGAGTCTGGACTTCTAGTAGTAAGCTTTCCGCCCACACAGCTTTTAACATAGGACTACTGGTCTACAATTTATTGCGGTATACGATAACTTACTCATTGCTTAGTTATTCCTTACTTTATTGTTCACATTATTTTTTGACTGTACTGATTGATATATTTTCATTATTTTCAGAATTTAAAGCTATTGAGGCTTATCTCAACCACTTAAGATCGCTACATTCCAAACCGAAAATGTTGTTTAATACGACTTCATCACCTAACATGACTGACAGCAATGCTGATCAAAAGGTAGGCATTTCTAAAGTTGTCATCCTTCTCTTCTTGAAAATATGTAACAGTTAAATAGTCTTTAAGAACGGGCGCATTACTGCCATACCTAGACTGAATGAAGTCATGCATAACCGACTCTTGTGGTAGGATGTATAGGCCTACTTGTTGCACGCAGTTAAAAAAAAAAGAGTGAGAGAGATAGAAGTGCTCTTTAGGCTTAATCGTTTATATATTTGAAAGGCCTGAAAGCTGTGCTGTCTGTGTTTGTGTGTGGAATATATGAGTTGATTTATCATGTTAATAGCGAGTTCAGCATTAACAGTGTCATTGTTTTTTTTCTTATCAAGGTACCCCAGCTCGGTGTGTTTAATTTGTCTGAAGAAGATATAATGTTTAGCAATATTAAAAGCGAACCTGTGGATGAGGACATGTACTACAAACAGTCAGACTTGTTCACCTTTAGTGAAAGTGGGAATTTGCTACCTGTGAGCTCCAGTAACTGTACACCTGTAGAATTAAACGATCAGCAACTAACAGCCGACCAAAGCCCCATTCATTTACTGGACTTAGACCATGCTAATAATGATGTGACTTTCTACCACGATCCTCTCCCATCCATGTCGATAAAACAGGAGCTGTTGGCCGTTCCCTCCGGCTGTACAGACTACGACACACAATCACAAGAAAGTTTTTTCTTCGGCGTGGAACAAACGCAGTCTGAATCTATGGAAGTTTTTCTGATCAATCAAGTTAAGAAAGACATCGATACAGCCTGTGCCACATTGAACATATCCTCAGGTGAGTTCACCACATTATCTCAAAATTAAATGTTAATGGTTTTTTTTATATATTAAGTTTTGTACCAGTTTTTGTATTGTCACAACTACGGCATTAGGGAACAACGATGACTTTTTTTGCCCCTATAACACAAACTGGGTTTGTGCATGACCCTTATTGACACAGTCTCCCTTAAAATGCATTCTAAATCATTTATTATGGTAAATAGCAATGTAATAATGTATTTAATTGGTTGTATTCACGTTACAGACCCATTTAACTGGAATGTGGATCAGACACGGAACTGGGTAATATGGACGTTACAACAGTATCATCTGCCAACTATGGAAGCGTATATGTTCCAAATGCCAGGTGATATGTTGTGTATGTTGACAGAAGCGGATTTCCTAGGCAGATCGAGTACTTGTGGCAGCACACTATACTCACAACTAGAGATCTGGAAAAATGGTAAATACTTAACCACATAAACATTATACTAATAATATATCATCATATATGTTGCTTTCCTGACAGTTTTGATAAAGTCATTTCAAGCTAAGCTGTTTTGTTTTGTTTTTTACGGCGGATACAAAACTGTGAATAAACCACAAACAAAAACTATAGGATAAATAAATTATTTATAATAATATGAACACTTACAAAATAATTCAAGTAACGGTATCTTAATAGAACATATATTGAAAAACATGTATTTATTATTTCAGCTTGTAATCTGTATCAACCAGAAGGTGAATCAGAGACTAAGTATATGAATTATCCTGAAGTCCTAGTGCACCACCCTACACCGTCAGTGTCACCAGCTCCAAGTTCATCTAGTCAAGACAGCTATAGCAGCAGTTCGGGATCATCAGTTGGCTTCCCTGTCATAAACTCCCTACAGTTTGACAGTTTACATGAAGGTAGGCACAATCAAATCGAACTCGGTCTTCAAATTTTAATATTTCTACAAGGTATATGTAGTTGTAGTCTGGTATACCTCTTAGACCAATCAATCATACAATCAAGTAACTCAATAATCTATAATTCGTTTCTCAATAAATCAATATAATATAAAATCGTACAAAGATTTAAATTTCAATGCAATAAATCTAGTGAAAAACATATTATTGTCATTAGTTTTAATTTTTTACATTTATTTTCCAGTCATTCAGAGCGAAACCCTGGTCGAGAAACCTGTACGCCACGTGACAAGCGAGCACAAACACACCATCCACTTATGGCAGTTCTTGAAAGAGTTACTTATAAACGCATCATCTCATGGCAATTGTATTAAATGGTTGGACAGAGAAAAAGGTATGTATTGTCTGGATGGCTTTGACCTAAATCTTCCCCATGCTTTCAGTAGAGCTCGAGTATTAACTAAGCTTACAACTAAACATACCGATAAAACAAACACGCTCGTCTGGGTCATTTTGTCCTGTTACGTAAAGGCAGAATTTAAATGACATGTTCTATATGATCGTGCATGCTACACATCTAGTTTTAAGTGCCTCTCGAATGGCTCTGTGTCACTTTACTGTGAGTAAACATGCATAAACTAATGTACAGCGTTGACGCCTTGTCTTTCTTTTCTATACACCTCAAGTTTATAGTCTTTGTGAAGTTATAAAGTATGGTACCTTTATATTTTTGTTGTCGATACTATTGTCTGTTTAGTAACCGTACTATTATTGTCTGTTTGTTTATTTAGGTATCTTTAAGATTGAAGACTCATCACGTGTCGCTCGTCTTTGGGGAAAGAGAAAGAATCGACCTGCCATGAACTATGACAAACTCAGTCGTTCCATTCGGCAGTATTACAAAAAGGGTATCATCAAGAAAACCGATCACTCCAAGAGGCTTGTTTATCAATTCTGTAAACCGTATCTTTCATAGAGTTCGCTGCCTCATTGCTTGTCTCAAATGCGCAGGACCTGCTGCCATCAAGTGTTCATCTCCGGCGGAGGAAACCATAGCCAAGTGACACAGAGAGATTTAGCCAGACTGAATCCGGGGCGGAGATAGTACTGCTTGGTTTGTGTACGGGGAGGAGGGAATTTAGACTGATTTCCTATACAAACAACTTTAGCCTACAGCCATTGGCTAGCGCTTTGGCGCGTCATTGAAAGACATTTGTTTGTGTTTATATATCTGACTAAAATGTCAAGACTGCCACAATCTGGACTTTGATCAGTTATATTGTTGTAAGATTGTTAGAAGGTCAACAGAAGTATTGTTGTTAATATCAAGATAAATTATTTTGTGCCAAAGTATTTTAATTATGTAATACGTGGCAACCGCAAAATGTCCCACTATATAATATGCATGCGTAAGATCGAAACCGTGAAGAGATGTTGTCATGTGACTTCAGCAAAAGACTGAGAAACAAAAGAGAATTTTGTCACGTGAACAAAATCCTTTTTTATGGCCAGTTAGTAGTTTGAAAATCCTTGGTTTCCACTTTCTGATCTCAATTACATTCTCGTTTTGGAACACCAATTATTACGATGTATATTACATAGCTTACTCTATTTAGGAGTTGCTCATGTACAAATTGCATCAGTCTGTTAATTGCGTTTACGTTGACTGAGTAAGCTTTGTCCAATAATGCCTTGTTGCTATATTCTCCTTGCGGACAGGTCGAAACTTGCTTCATTATCTCATTATACATATGTACATAACCTATCATCTGATCGCATCCCATACCATTCGCATTAGGCCTGTGATATAGACCTTTGGTGCTCTTTTCACTTATGTCTTTATAATAAATTTTACAAAAATTGATTTATATAAAATATATTGTGTTGTCTGATTTAATCTTGTAACAACTCCGAACTGAAGAACTGAAATCCTTTACACTCGCGTGTCTCGGTTAATTCATCAAATCATCATACGGGGTAATGTCAAACAGAGACAAATGCATCTGACTTATGCAAGCAATGTATATGATTCATAAATAAGCTAGGAAGATATATGCTACCATTTGTATATCAGTTAGATATTTAACATTGTACTCTTACGTACTCGCGGAGGGTTGGGAAGAGCTACCTGTTGCTCTGGCTCTCTCGGAGCTAAGGGGCAATATATGAAGCCGATCTATTTGTGATGTATGTGTATTGCGTCCTGTGATTGTCCTGGCTAAATTGTTTATGTGTGTTGCCAGTGACGTCGATGGTGGTTTTCTTCAACCATTGGGCTGACACGCCGTCATATGAGTGAAATAACCTTAAGTACGGCGTTAAACCGCTTTCACACAAACAAACTTTCGTACTCAAACTGATAACACCGAACAACAGTGCCATGTTGTTGTGACCCGTAAAACAAACACCTGTAACGGAGTCAATCGATTCCCAGCAATCCCAGGTGGTTCCAAATGAAATATCTGGCACAATATGAAATAAAAGCTCATCCATACCGCCAAAGGCTACAAGAAGTATACTAGTAAGGCTACTAAACCTTACTATCCGATTGATTGAAGGTACTATCTTTCCTGTTGCAGTAAATAACGCTGTAGATTAAGAGACCCATCTCCCTATTGGGCGAAACAATATATTTGAGCTTTTCTCTTTGTTTGTTTGTTTGATTGGGGTTTAACGTCGAACTCAAGGGCATTTCACTTATACGACGACGGCTTGTCCACTTCACATGGTTCCTTGCTTAAAAACGATGGCAAATCGGGAAGAACCTAGTAAAAACCACCCCCGCGATTGCTGGAGCCATATCGTGTTCTCTATTGGGACTGGGAAGGGGTGCTTGAGGGGGCGTTGTGTTTTCTTGACCTTTAAAACTCTGAACTTCATATTTAATATATAATTGCAGTTTCGGTGCAACAGTGTAACGTCGTTTTTGTGCAGGGACGCTTCGGCTATCTGAGTAAAGCTGCTTCCGAAACCCAAATACCTAAACTAGAAGACTTTATTTCTTAGGACACCGTATGTTCGTCGTAATACTGCCTTTCTTCTCAACACTATAAGAAACTCAGTCCCACGGTGCATATATTTGAATATGTCGCCTATAGTTAAATTGGATTGCAATATGGCCAAAAACTCTATATCACTGTCACAATATAAGCATTATGATTATGTGGTAAGAAAATGGAATTGACGCTGTAATAAATGACATTGACATATGCATTTGAAGTGAAGGCCTAATCAAGATAGTTCATATCTAATATTTATTGCAAAAGTATTATGACCACGAACATAATAGCTGGTCAAAGACCCGAATTCGGATCCCGGTGGCGCCATGCAAAAGCAAAAAATACACAATAACAATTCATGTTGATGGGGGATCAAGATATCGTAGGAATAACTAGGCCTACACAATCACTGTTAATCTCGTATTCAATTTCTGTCATCCATGTTGATGAATATCTGTGAGAAAAAGCTAGAATAGCTCAGAATATGTCAGATACATGAAATGTTAAGTTAGTAAGACCTAGTCAGTTCTAAGAAGAAGGTGAAGTTATATAACTACATAAAACAATGAACACTGACCGGAACCATGGATTTGACAAGACCATCAACTTGGACCAATACATTTAAAGAAATATTATATTCAGCGGGAATGATCTCCAAAATAAACATAGTATTTAATACATGCAAAGAATTTAAGATTTTCATAAGAAAACATTGCATATTTAAAGAAAAACATATTGACAATTAACAGAAAAAAAAGTTTTAGAGAAAACATTTACAACAGAAAACAAAACATATTAAAAACATAATATACATTTACACAAAAAACACATGTTTAAACAACGCATTTAAAATACAAAACAAATGACGATTTGAAAAAGTAACTTACAACAGAAAATAATACATATTTAAAGACCACTTATCCAACAGAAACAGTAATATATAAGGAACGCACGGACATTTGCAACATAAAAAAAATGAAAGACTACGTTGACAACAAAATAAATACATATTAGAAGAAGAACACTTCTATAAGAAAAACAATACATATTTGAAGGAGACATAAAGACCTGAAAACAAGCCACAGAACCACTCAGTATTGGCAAAAGATCTGAAAACAGTCCACAGAACCACTCAATATTGGCAAAAGATCTGAAAACAGTCCACAGAACCACTCAGTATTGGCAAAAGATCTGAAAACAGTCCACAGAACCACTCAATATTGGCAACAGATCTGAAAACAGTCCACAGAACCACTCAGTATTGGCAAAAGATCTGAAAACAATCCACAAAACCACTCAATATTGGCAAAAGATCTGAAAACAGTCCACAGAACCACTCAATATTGGCAAAAGATTTGAAAACAATCCACAGAACCACTCAATATTGGCAAAGTACATATATCTTAGATACCGGGTACACATACCTTGCCTAACGTTACACATACCTTTACTACCGGTACACATACAGAAACCACCGATACACATATATAGACCACCGGTACACATACATTACCAACGGTACACATACATAAACCACCGGAACACATATGTTAACTACCGATACACCTACATTTACTACCTGTTCACATACGTAAACCACCGTACACATATACATTAACCACCGGTACACATATGTTGACTACCGGTACACATACCTTTACTACCGGTACACATACATAAACCACCTTTACACATATGCGGACTACCGGTACACATACCTGTACTACCGGTACACATACATAAACCACCTTTACACATATGTGGACTACCGGTACACATACCTTTACTACCGGTACACATACATAAACCACCTTTACACATATGTTGACTACCGGTAAACATACCTTGACTACCGATAAATATACATTAACCACCGGTACACATATGCTGACTACCGATACACATACATTAACCACCGGTACACATGTGTTGACTACCGGTACACATACCTTGACTACCGGTCACATATGTTGACTACCGGTACACATACCTTGACTACAGGTACACTTACCTTGACTACCGGTACACATACATTGACTACCGGTACACACATGTTGACTACCCCTACATATACCTTGACTACTGGTACACATACCTTGACTACCGGTACACATACATTAACCACCGGTACACATATGTTGACTACCCGTACAAATACATTGACTACCGGTACACATATGTTGACTACCCCTACATATACCTTGACTACCGGTACACATACATTGGTACACGTATGTTGACCACCGGTCCATATACCTTGACAACCAGTACACATATCTTGACCTCCGGTTCACATACCCGAACCACCGGTACACATACCTTGATTATCGGTACACACATCTTGACCACCTGTATACATACCTTGACAATGGATACATATACTTTGACTACCGGTACACACACCTTGGCTACTGGTACACATACCTTGATCCTCGGTACACATATATTGACCACCGGTACACATATGTTAACCACTGGTACACATATGTTGACCACCGGTACACATATGTTGACCACCGGTACACATATGTTGACCACCGGTACACATATGTT
>JAQQZZ010127013.1:0-14088 GCA_030265115.1 Mopalia vespertina | reverse complement strand
GTTAACTTATAAGGCAAAGTGCAGTGGACAATCCGTTGTCATATAAATGAAATACCCTTGAGTATGACGTTAAACCCAATCAAACAAATAAATACAGGTCCTTGATGTTCCAGGTTCCAGAAAGAATGTCAGTCAGTGTAAGAGCAACAGTTAAAACACATTGACATTAAGTGTAACCTAAAGGGAAGGGTGTTACCTCCCTTTATCTTCTAACCTCTTTTGAAACATTTTTTCCGAGGTGTCTTATTGTGTTTTAATAGAATAACAAAGTTTTCATAAATAAATATGAACATTTTTATTTTATAAATTGAGTTATTGTAGGAGAAGTTTTTAAGGACTTAAAAAGACTGCTATAGTCTTCAAGATAAAACATGGCGCTTACACTAATTTTACTATTTAGATTAAACTGCAATGATTGATTCATGTTTGGCCATTGCTGGGTTTGTAAGCAGTAAACTCTCATGTGGTTGCCATGTTGCTCGCACGGAAATGGCTGGCTGTGATTTTCCGCCCCATGTTGTGTTCACATGTGAGACGATGAAGATCAAATCTTCAGAGTAATTTGCCGAACCTAGACACCTCCCTGTGAAATTCTCAATTGTGCTGAATGAACACATGTTATTGTGGAAACCTCTAGACAGCTACAACAACAACAAGCTCCTGTCTCTAAATACCAGATCAGCATGGTGGACAGCTCCTGTCGAGAGAGCCAGATCTGTTTAAGTTTGTCCAACTGCTGACAAAATGGTCTTGTTTGGGGAAGCTACCATTTATTGTGTACAGTACATACGATATTACATTTTCAGCTTTTATGTTTTATGTCATAATTAATATGGACCAATCACAATTCTTTAAGAGCCAGGAAACAATAAATTTATTCTACTGACATACGTCTATGAAAAAAATGGGGCACTCCTTTTAAGAATGGCCAATCTGACTTGTGTCTAAATACTGAGAAGACTTACTGCTCAGTCAACCTGGACTACAGTACAAGTAAAAGATTATCAGGAGTCAGTCTTTTAAGATCCATATTGATTTCTAAATGCTCCAAACTGTTCAATCTTTCCTTCCATATTCTGTAAACGGACAGCTTCTCCTGAAATCGACTAATTTCTCAATGTCTGGACCACTAGAGCAGAAATTGAAGCAGAGAGTTTCTCTGCCATCAACACAGGGTAAATCAATGAAGATTGTGTGCGAAAAACTCAATATGAGAGACATGTCCATTTACACTGGTCAAATTCAGAGACCATCACTCGTGAGTGTGTTGGAATTTGTTCTCTAAATCGATGCTGTTACAGGGAAAAGAAATGAGTGTTGAATGGGGACACACGTCAGCCACAAAGGCAAAACACGCAAATCCCTGCTCCTTGTCTGGTGGCTTGCATTGGAGCAATCTGTGAGGCCTTACATCTTCATCTTTCTTCTTCCCTTTGTGGATACGAGACACAGAAATCCTTTCAAGTCCATTCTATTGAGGTTTCCTTCATCAGACTTGTAAAGAGGAATTAACCTCCTGTGAATTCATTACACTCCCAGCCCAGTTTTTATTACAGAGTGAGGAAAAGGTGAACAAATGCATGTTCCAGTTGTTCTTTTGAGGCCCAGAACCACAGATGACAAAGTGAAACATTTTCTTCTCATCTAACATTTAGGAAGTTAAACCCCAATCTAACAAGTGAACATTGGTTAAAAGATCATGTCTGTTATGTTTTTTGTTTTTGCGAGGAGAAACAGTTAGGTGAAGACTAGACTAAGATAATTCTTATTCTCATTATTTGAACTATTTAAGTGCCTAATTCATGTATAAAAAAAGTGAATAAATACACCCTGTGAAAGCCCCTATTGATTGAATTAATAATTTATTGCTGAAGCTTACAGTTTTTCAGAGATAAAAGATAAGGGTGGGACCTAGTGAGATAATCAATGGATCTTATAGGTTTTTCTGCAAGGTTTTGTAGTGCAGTCTGAATGTCCTTGTATCAGATATGTAGAAAATACCATACTTATTTTTAAGTGTCTGATATTTTTTTTTGTGGATTTCCACAAGTTATTCTATGATAGAGTTTTATTCTGTTATCATCTGCATGACCGTGTATCAGTTCTGGTATAATTACCATCATTATTCAATCCTTGCTGGGTTCTTACTTTGATAAAAGGAGCTTTGTCATTAAGGAAAGTGTCGTCAACAGATAACATTAATATGGCTAGTGGTTGGTAGGGAGATTCCCTGGTACTGCCAGAGGTGCAACAATTATTCGATCTGTGTGTGATCTTACGTCTGTCCTGACTCATCATTGTTTGGTGCCAGTTATGTCCAGCGCGGGTTTCTTCACCTGTTGGGCTGGTATGCCTTTATATAAGGGAAACAGCCTTTAGTATGGCGTTAAACCCCAATCTGACAATAACAAACCTCAATATGTTCTTTGATACACTATTTTAGTTCCAACTGCTTTATGTTTCATGGTAATCACCAACATTATTGATCATAAAAACATCCCAAAATTCAATATTGTCTGTTTGACATATGTACTTTTTTTTATTCCAATCCTGTACTGTAAGTTTTTATCAAATAATTATTGAGACATACTTCCTTACTGCCGATAAATTTATGTGGAGTAATTGCTATTTTTCCAAAGACTAAGAAGATTTCACACATCCAGATGCCTCTTTGAATATGTTAACATTTCATTTTCGTTCAATAAATGATCTCATCCTACTTCAGTTTATAAACTCACCCTAAATAGTTTTACTTTTGTTCTGGCCTTATTCAAAGAGTCACAAACTCAAAACTGGAATAAAGATTTAATGTGGCTAGTCATTGGTTATTCTTAGGAGCAGTGATTGATTTAAGCCAACTTTGCATATCCACAGGAAGTCAGACAGGTTCTCCAGGCATCTTGAAACCCTTGGCCTTTCTCTTCCCCTAAAATACCTGGCTGCGAGCTGGAGCCTTTATTTGTTTTAGAAATACAATTATTGTCTATAATAGGGTGACCTCAACATGGCCTCCTTTTTGAGACAATGAAACACTTCTTATCAAAGCCAGCCAGTAGGCAGTACTTATTCACTGATGATAATCAAATTTGTTTATGCCACATCGCTGCAACATTTTGGAAGTCAGAATTATTCTGCTATGTGAATACTAAGATTCCAGTGTGTCCTTCCCAAATTGGACCAATTGATTACACGGTTTTCTTCACAAGGTCTTCTGGAGAACAACCTGTAATCTAATTGAATTCTGTAGAATGTGTAAGACCTGTGTTGAATGGAGACCATGTCAGCATGATGTAATGTGACCCGTGTCACAGTGACTGATGGGATTCATTCTACACAATCCAAATTCTGACTGTTATTTGAAAAACAAACATCCTATCACCTGACTAACAGCTGATTATTGATGCATGCAAGAATTTGTCATTGATTTGATTGGATTTTGTTTTATGCCTTAGCTTTAAAATTAACAAATAATTTATGTACAGTTATTTAATTAATGGGAGTATTTAATCTGTCATCAGAATGGGTTGTTTTTCTTTCCACGTCTGTCAAATGTGTTAAATTATCTTGAGAATGCCAGTTAACACTTACATAAGGTAATCAATCTACTCAATACAATACAGCAGGGAATGACATGATAACTTGTGTTATAAGCTCATGATTGAGTTGAATTACACTTTTGTTATTGTGAAATTGAGAGAGTACTTATCGTTGGTTTTGTACAAAGAACATAATCAAGTTTGTCTGAGCTAATTAATGATTTAATGTAATCAAATACAGGATTTAATGTTTATTGTAATGGAGTTATTTTGTTAAATTTGACAAATTGCTTCGTTTCTCAAGAGTTGGCGGTCATAAAATAGAAAATGTAAGCTACAAACTTTTCTTTAAATGTTTTGTATTTCTGAATAAAACGTAACACTGCATGTTTTGTTCAACTATTGCTTTATGTACCAGGATGTTGACTTGTACACCTGTACTCTAAACTGAAATCAGAAAACTGTTTATCGTCTCTCTAATGAATGTAGAGTTCAATAACCCTTGACCCAGTTATTGTCAGTAAGAGGTTAGATGGACCTGTCTGATAACATCCCCATCAGATCATAAGGATGAGGTGTGTTAGTCTAACACCCAGCAGACTTATTAGTCACACTATCTCCTATAAACACAGGCCATCAAATTCTGATAGACTCTAGCCTGGTGTAAGGTTTCTTTTGAAAGGGAAACCTCTAATCTGCTTTAAGCTTGAGATACACCAGCTGGTTGGTGGCTAGAAATCTTGGAAAAGATTCTGCAGAAATGGGAAAGTGTTTTGAGAACTGAATGCATTCATATAATTTATACTGAAAACCATAAAAAAAATCTCCCACATGAAGTTCAGTATGATGTGAGGTGTTTCACAATTGTTTTGTGTTTTGGCTCTGATAATCAGACCCATGGCTCCACTTATCACTGGATGTTTTCAGACCCTATGCTTTCAAAAATATATTTTCCTCTCTTCCTCTTGCCCTGATTCTCTCAGTGCTTAGGGGCGACAGGAAACTGGTTTGTATTATGACATCTTTCTATTCTCTCCTCATGTCCTTGTTCATTGTCAGTGACCTCTAAAGGGGATTTCCTTCACCCATTGATTAGGTATGCTATCATGTGAGAAAATAACAGCATGAAACCCTAAATCAAATCACCAGTTGAATTATATAACTTTCACTTTCTGACTGTGATTTATCAATATGATTTAAAAGTTACTTGAATATGGCTGTTACATAACAGTTGCTACAGCAGAATAAACAACCAAACATAAAATTATTATTATTTTGCTTGGAGAGTATCCATTGAAACATAATGTGGATCCGTCATTGTTGTGAAGGTTGATTTATTTAACAACTGTACCAGTAATTAAATGATAGTTTGTTGCATAAATGTTACCATGGTGATGTCAGAGCTTTGAGGCAAAACAATGCAAGTTTCGCATAAAACCCCAAATCATACAAACAAACAAACAAAATGTTTAAGTTGACCTTTTTGTTTGAAGTCTAACTCAGTGACTCAAGTTGCTGGCAATCTGACATTTGAGTGAAATAACCTTAAATACCGAGTCAGATAATCCATACAAACAGTTCTGATAAATAATTATAAAATATCTTTCCAGTTGAAGGTGCGTTCAGAAGTAAGTTTTACACAAGTGTCCCTGGTGCTGACATTTGAATAGCCCTCAGATGCCAGTGTATTAAGAGTGGACTGGAAATGTGTGTTGTGTTCAGAAATTACTATCGTAAGAATTCAAACAAATGTGGAATTCAAATTATTTTTCTATTCCACCACCTCCACTAGACCCCTATTCAAGGTTAATTTAGAAGCAGCTAATAACTGTAAAGTAACAGAAGTGTGGTGATGTTTAGTTTATTAATAGTCTACGGAAGTTTTCCGTTTTCATGCATAGAAATATTCTTTTGTTAGAGCTTGTCACCCTTCTTTTCACAAAGATTGATGAGCCACTACCAAAAATGTTTAGTTTTCGTATTTTTTCTTAAAAAAATATTAATATTTTATGTGACTCACGGATTGTCTGTTGATTTGGAGAGTTTATTGGACATTTGTTTGTAGAGCAGAATGTGTATACTGGCTTCCTCTCAACCACATTACCTCAAGCAAGTAAGCAAACTTAGTGATCAAAGTATTAGAAGTGGAGTCATTTTTTCAACCCTGCTGGAATAAAAAACAAATGACCTATGAAGATTATATTGGTATTTAGTGGAATAAGATGTTTCCTTGGAGGAATGAAGTTGAAGGTTTGTTTGGTATCAGAGATTAGTTTGTGGATTTGTACGATTAAAGCGCTCAACCAGAATCCTGTCCAATAGCAGATTGACCCAGCTACTTCTCCAAATATCTCCAGTCCTGCACACTTTTTCCCACTTTAATTTTCTTTGGAAGCCCCAAAATCTGACAAGAAATCAGATTTAATTCCATCAACGATAAGGAAAAGAGAAAAAATCTGCATCACTAGTTGAAGAAATGTCTTGATTTCATTGGTGAACCATATTGCTAGAGCTACAACTTTGTCGTAACAGCAGATTGATTTTTCTGGATCGCTGGAATATTTTCTCTGAAATACGGGCTCATGATCTGAGCACTGTCAAAGATTGTTGATCAGCTCAGAAACTGATTTACAGTCCTACCCACCAAGCCTTCATTTTAATGATCAACAAGCAAAGCTGTACTCGTAATCAAATAGAATTGTTAAAAACTTCAATCAGTTTGCTAGCCACATTTTAATGTATTGTTGTATTCTCTTGTTGTAAACTGACACTAAATTCCTTTAATACTATTGAAGTATCCCTTTTTGCATTATTTTATTTAAAAATAAACTTGTCACTTATTATGAAGCAGCACAATGGTAGATTTAATGGAATAATATTTCTTACTTATACACAAATGTTAACTTGCCAAAACACTCTCAGACTAAATTCAAACTTGGATTATAGCTTCCTCCATTTCAGACAATGGATGGGTTGCATTTTCACAAAATTCCACAAAGCAATAAATCCTTCATTGCATAATATAACTATATTCCTAGCTGTATGAGTTGAGAACCTGTGACAATGTAACTTTAAACTTGGTATGTTAAAGCCTGCTCCTGTTGAGATGGCCGATGGGATTGGGTTTCACCAAATTTCACAATGATATAGCTATCCTTGCACAATTTCGTATTTTTTTGTATTGTAAAGTAAACCGAATAACTTGAAAACAAATACACCTATTAACTAAATACAATGGATGGGATTGCATTTTAAGATATTCCTCACAACAATATGATAGCCCTTATGTAGTTTTACAATCTGTGTGAACTATCTGTATGTATTGTTAACATAAAAACATAAGTTAATGGATTTACTTCAAACTTTGAAACCAACTTCCACTTCTAGGTATGACAGATGTCTTTGTGATCCAATGAAATGCTGGACAACTTACAGTCGCCACTGCATATTTCTCAATATTCAAATTTACAGATTAATGTGAAACTTAGACTATTTTGTTCCTGTTGTGACAAATAAAAAAAGATTTCAACAAATTCTGTCTAGATATAAGGTGACCATTTTTGGAATTTTATTATTTATGCAAATAATTACAATGTAACTTTTAACTTGGTATGTCAAAACTTGAACATATAGTGACAGATTTTCTCTAAACTTAACATTTAGCTTCATGGAGCTCCTACCATAGTCAGGGTTGCTTGCCACCTAATTAAGCAAACTTTAAGCACCACGGTTTTTTTCTCCTGTATGAAAGAAACTGTTCTCACAATTATGAACCTATGTTTTGAAAATAACCCTACAGCAAAGGACTTGGTTAACAATCACATTTTTAACTGTTTCGCATGGTATAATTTTGTTTCAATTCTGTTGCTGTGCTTCATTGCACCACTCAAAACGAAGTTACGTAATTTGTTGTCATGTTGCGAAAAACACTAAACTCTTAACCACCTTTAGTTAGAAATAAGGTAATGCTCCTTTGAAAATGTATGTTGAAATTGTCATAGAAAATATGTAAATAAATGTTTTGAACTACAAGTTATTTATTATTTCACAGTAACATTTGAATGCCATATATTGCTTCTGTGAATTCTGGAAAGGATAACATACTCAACAATCCATCTCATGGTAAATCTCTTTCACCATTGATAATAGCTCTGCTACGAAGTAGTCAGGGGGTATATTGCGCATCAAATGTCTGTTCATCCGTCATACATGTACCATCCATCCATCTAACCGCCACACTTTGGTTTCCGAGCATATCTTGATAACCGTTCAATATGTTTTATTAAACTTTATATTTGCTTCAATCTGGTACTAAGGTTGTGCCTTTTGCTATTTTTGCATTTATACAGTGCATACCTAATTTGCATAATATTGAAGGTCAAATGTTAATATGGGCAATACATTTGGTTTCTGGAGCCTATCTAAAGAACTGTTCAATATTTTTCTACCAAACTTTGTATTTCCTTCAGTCAGGTACTTAGGTTGTGCCTTTTCCTCATTTTGGGTTTGTATATGCATACCTTATTTGCATTTACAAATGTTAATGTGCAATACTTTTATTTTTCCTGAGCCTATTTCAAGAACCGTTCAATATTTTTGTTAACAAACTTTATTTCTACTTCACTCAGGTACTAAGGCTGTGCCTTCTGCTATTTTTATGTTTTTACAGTGCATACCTTATTTGCATATTGCAATCATAATGGTCAAGGGTTAATATGTGCATTATGTTTGGTTGTGCCAGCCTCTAGGGAACCATTCAATATTTTTGTACCAAACTTTATATCTCCTTCAGTCAGGTACTTAGATAGAAAACATCATTATGATTTCTTTATAGGCTTCACAACCAACCGAAGAGTAGCCCACTTACAAGTAAGATGACAACAACATAAAACAATACATAATAGATAAAAACAAACATGCCTATATGAATAAATGTATACACCAATCTCAGAGTAAATACTGTCTAGGGGCTCAATATATAAGAGATCTTAGGTTGAGGAACAGCACAGATTGTTTATGAAATATATATTCATTTGACAAAGTTATCACAATAAAATCTAATATTAGCAGATTATTAAAATAAAAGAAATTATGAAACTGATTTTAAAACTGCATTATTAATTTTAGTGTAGTGAACAACAATATTGTACATTATTATCTAGGACTCAAGGAAGTGTAAGTTGGAACAACGATTTATTATACTATATGGTTGATAGGAGTCTTACCTGTATACAAAAATATTCACATTATATTGAATTATTAATTTATTATAGTAATTAGTATATCTCCGGGGGTATGTGAGCTATGCTCACTTCGGCTCTAGTTTGAGAAATAGTCATGATATTCACACTCCTCTGTGCACTTTTCTTGTTCCACCAGGCAACTTTGAGCACTGTTATTGATATCAAAGATGGGAGAAGTAAATTTGTTTCTCAGTCGTTCAATAAACAACAGCCCTCCGGATAATATAGCGCCGTCATATAAGTGAAATACCCTTAAGCACGACGTAGAACACCAATCAATCAAACCATAAATAATTTCAATGTTTTCAGTGGCATTTAATTATATTCAAATAACTTTTTGTTCCCAGGTGATTCAAAGGTAATTTGATATCCTGAAGTTGCCCTGGAAATGCCACCCTGTTTGAAGAGGCATGGCTGGGGGGATGTGACTTGCACTGTCACATTCAAAGAAGGCACCATCAAGTTCATAAGGTAAGTGTACCCAAACTTATGAAGTTTTCACTAGGCTTCATCCCTCTATGGTTTTCACCAAACTCCAGAAATACAAACCATCATCTTATTCAAGTTTGCTCGAGTACATCAAACACCAAAGCGATGTGAAAAGAGAATTAAAATATGTATTGACAAACTATTGGTTGTATAAAGGAATGAATGCTGGAGTACAAATTTGTATGTATAAATTATTTGTTGTTTTTGAGTGATTGCTTGAGTACAACATTCTTTCATTGAGTACACCAATGAAAGAAAGTTATTTGAAAAAGGGACTTTAAAGTTGTATGGATAAAGTGTTTGTTGTATATGTGAATGATTGTTTCAGTACAACATCAAATACCAATGAAAGAAAGTGATTTGAAAAAGGGACTTTAAAATGTGTACTCTTCGTTGTTAATGTGAATGTAACTCTTTGTTATTTCACTTGGCAAGTTTAAACTGCCAGTAGTATAAATGTGTAAATTAATTGATTTTTCATGTCTGTTAGGACTGTGCTCTTTTCACCCAGAAACTGCGGACATGACAGGACTTTATAAGTACATGAATGTCCTACAAACTGGTGCTGAATAGAGAAGTAAACAGAGGGTATTTAGTTACCAGAATGTGGCAGTGTTATTTATTGACCAGTTTGTTTGGTGAATGCAGATTAAGCACATTCAATTAAAAACATAAAAAAAACAAAGCATAAGCTATTACTAATCAACCAGAGGTGTATTCAGTGTTTTTTTGTATTAACAAGGACATGTCCTCATTTTGGCATGAAACTGTGAGAAGTGGACAATCAATCGTCATATAAGTGAAATACCCTTGAGTAGGATGTTTAATAATCAAACAAATAACCCTAATTTTACAAATATTGAAATGATAATAACTAGTTATTAAAATAACATAATACATTGACCAATATGGAACTTGGTTGACTGGCTGTTTGGCAGGAGTTGAAGTAAAGTTAATATTTAATCTGGACAGGTATTGGCAGCTTTACGTTTTTAGTTGGATGTTTTGTGTTTCATTACTCTAGATCCTGGCCTCTAAGTTATTATGAATGTTGACCTGTTTTTGTATTCACTTTATAGAAAAATGTTTCATTTTTTTCATTTCATATTTTTTTATCAACATATGTTTGATGGCAGTTCTCTTCATTAGTTCACAGCACTTTTGTTTGTGGCGTGGTATATGTCTGATTTATGGGTTCACGTTTTCTGTCAGTTTTTATTTACTGGAGTGATAAATCAAATTAGCAACTTACTGAATGCTCTATCCTGTAACAGTTAACACCTGCGCCTTAAGGTTGCCCTTTTCTGCCCAGTTTCCACACTTAACCAGCCATGAAGAGAAAATCTACAGTGGAGCTACAAACTTTGAAAGTAGTTCGCCCAGATGCATAATCATTCCCATGACCAATATTATTTTGTTGTATATCTACTATGCAACATTTAACGTAATGCTTACTGCATGTCATGCCATTTCCGTAGCATCTCTGATGTAACATTTGTTTCCTTTTTAAGATTCTTTATCCAGACAGAAATTCTTTGATAGACTGCTTATCAATATTTCGCTCCAAATCCTATACATGGGAGGGTTAGGAAGGATCCTCCTGTTGCCCTGGTGCTCTCCGAACTAAGGGGCAATATCAAGCTGATGTGTTTGTCATGTCTGTAATTGTCCTGTTATATCTTCATTTCTTCGCAGTGTTGTCAAGGGAGGTTTCCTTCACACATGTAGAAAAGCATTTTTTTTTATAGATATTTTGGCTATTTAAAACTGTGAATTCTGTATATTTGTTGTGCAGAATTTTTATTCAACAGTTTTAAACTATATTAATCTGAATTCTGTATTCATGTTAAACAGAAAAGATATTTTGACTTTTTAAGACAATGCATGCTGTATGCATGTTGTACAAAATGATTCAGGATATTTGAGCTTTTTAAGACAATGCATGCTGTGTGCATGTTGTACAAAATGATTCAGGATATTTGAGCTTTTTAAGACAGTGGGCTTATCAATGTAAACATATTCTGCTAGAACTACACAACATGTGAGGAAATTTCTCCTTTAAATTATTTTCATTTTATACAGTTCAAATCTGACATTTTTCAATAAGGATACATGTATCCCCATTCCATTAAAAAAAAATTCAGGAAATACTATGACATAGTGTCAATTATAATTCAGAACATTTCTACTCTCCAAAAACAAACAGCATAGCAGAAGTCTTTGAGGAGATGAATATCTCATTGAGCCTTGAGACATGCACTATAATTGTTTATCTTACCCAGTTATAGCTGCTATACTGTTATGTCATAAATACAGCCCCAAAATGCTACGGGCTCTGTACAGGAATGTCTGTATTAAGTGAAAGATCAATAGTGAGATCACGTGGTCATTCTGTTTAAGCCGAAAAAAACTGAAGATTAAACTTCCTCATTCAGCAGGAAGATTTGCACAGAAGCACTTCAAGGTCTTACTGACCCATTGGAATTGTCTTTTATCACCACTATTTAAAGTTAAACATTCAAAGTTTACAATAGTAAAGAAAAAAATAAAACAATTTTATAACAAATACATGTAGTTAAATTCAATGGATTTATTGAAAAAAGGCTTCCTTTATGGTGTTACATGAGTTGTGTACTCAATTTGACAGTCATTATTAAAAGCCTTCGCTTATTTCATACACTTCATAGTTTGGAAGATCCTACATAAAAATGTTGCTTATTTCTCTAAAAAAAAGTTCATCATGTGGGTATCAAATGGATGCCTCTTTTTTTTTTGGCCAGAAACTTTCTAATTATTCTCATAAATATATATTTGGCATTTTTTATATGATTTCTCTCAAGTTGGACAGACAAAGATGTCTACTGATCTACACAGAATTTCGAAAAGAAGAGGCACTCTTTTTCATTTCAAGTGCTGCTCTAGAAAAAAAACATAATTTAGTTAGTGTTATATTAATGACACTCTGAGAAATGAAGCCCCAACGATGTGTTTTCTGTTTTTCTGTTAACATTTATTCAATGGCAATAAGTTTCAAAATTATTATTGAATCTTCACTACCCTTGCATATTTGAAATCCTGAATATCTAAGCTTTGCAAAAAAACATGTTCATAGTCATTACCTTCTTTTGAGATTTATGTAGGTTACTCATAACTCGATATTAAGATCTATTTAGAAACTTGTCTCTAGGAGTTATGTAGAACATGAGATGATTCGTCAGTTTTAATAAATCGACATCCCTGTGCTAATGTGACTATTTTTAAAAATGTATTATGTTTTGACTAATATACTGTGTCATAGGCTTAGCACATTTTGTTTCTCAAAATCAGGCCAGGGGTCCAGCAACAGTATAATGGCTTAACTTTCTTGAAAGCACTTTTAGTTTTAAAGAGTAATCGAAAGTCATGAAAAAATACATTCAACGTCTTTGAGAAAATTTTTATGAGTTAATAAGACTGTTAAAAGTTTGTAGATAAAGCGTACCTCACCCTACTTTCACAACTTCCCTAGGCAAGGCGAGGTCCGATGTGAAACTCTATTCCTTATGACAGAACTTCGTGGAGATATAAGACTTGCCTAAGGAAGATGCTATTTTCATAGTCTGGAGCAAATCCTAAGGACATGACTATTTTGGCCGGTCTTTGAGCTGATTAATATTTCATTGAGCCCTGGGACACAGTTGTTTGTCTTACCAAGTAAAGCCTAGCATTGGGTTACCTCATAACAATACCTGGAGGGAGCTTCATGTTGCCCTGGTGCTCTCAGAGCTAAAGGGGAACATGAAGCCGATCTGTTTGTGTGTCTGTATTGCGTCCTGTCTTGTCTTTGTTTGTTGCCAGTGGTGGCGAGGGTGGTTTCCTTCACCCATAGGGCTGGCACGTCGTCATATAAGTGAAATACCCTTGAGTACGATGTTAAACCCCAATCAAACAAACAAACATATAATTGCAATTGCATACCGCTTGATTTAAGGCGAGTGATCTGTGTTTAAACATATGACAGCACACCTCAAATCCTAACTCCTGGAACGTGGCTTAGTGGTAGTGTGTGTGGCACTGTGCACTTACTAATCCTACTTTGATTTACCGTTCACAGGATTGAGTCTGTCTGTCGACCATCAGGTATATCAGGGAGTCACACGATGTGGCTCCGATAATCGCTGGGGTGGTTTTTGCAAGGTTTCCTGTCGGTTTTTCGCCGTAATTAAGCAAGGAGCAGTGTGAAGTGGACAATCCAATGTCATATAAGTGAAATACCCTTGAGTATGATGTTAAACCCCAATCAAACAAACAAACGGAGGGCCTGAATTTGTCTAGGGATATTATTGTTGTCTGGCTTGATCATACAGTTTAAGTTTATATTTAGTAATACAAATGAATATACTCATGGTATAAGAGTGATGGGTTCACTTTCAACACATACCCAAACACTGAATAAAATGACTGGAATGTTTCCAGTAGTAAGTGATACAGTCTCCAATGAGTCTCGTCTACATTTAGGTGCTTTGTGGAATCTTATTTTCTGTAGTGCAAATTTTGTCTGTTGTCAGGATTTTAATATTGATGGTATATTTTCCATTTCTATCCACCAGTTTATAAGGTTAAGAATAGATATTTTTGCCCCAAGATGAAAACAGTTAAAAATTAATTGGTTACTTTATTACTACTGCTGATAAACTGTATTTTTAATTAACCTCAATAAGATTAATGATTTATTGTAATGTACATTATATAGTGTCTTTTCTGTGTATGCAGGCCTGTGCTGCAGTCTTTCCTGGCATAACCTTAAAAGCCGTCCTCTAAAATTTAGTAAGATAACCTTA
>JAQQZZ010127012.1:0-28610 GCA_030265115.1 Mopalia vespertina | reverse complement strand
GTGCGCTTTCGGAGCCTACTTCGATGTACCGTTCACAGGATCGAGTTCGTCTGTCGACCCTCAGGTATATGAGTGAGTCACAAGATGTGGCTCCTGCACTCACGGGGGTGGAGCTGACGAGGTTTCCTCCCAGTTTTCCGATGTAATAAGGCAAGGAGCAGTGTGAAGTGGACAATCCGTCGTCATATAAGTGAAATACCCTAGAGTAAGACGTTAAACCCCAATCAAACAAACAAACAAAATATTTTGTGATAGTAAGTCCATGTGAAAAATGGTAATGTTAAACAGGACATATTTTTTATGTCTGGTTACTTTTCTCAAATGTCACTATTCCAATGTAACTGTCTTTTCATTCACCACTAGCTTTATTCTATTATTAGCTCTCACTCTCAGAAAGGAGTTATTTTGATATTATATTTGAGATTAAAAAATTTACAGCTTTTGATATTAAACTACTAAATTCACCTTCTTGTAGTATCTGTAATCATTATGCATGACATATTTTTTTTACCTAAAAGAGATTTTATTAATCAACATGTACCTTTACATATAACAGAGTAATCGGTTTGGAAACGAAGGACCTTAATATTTAAATAAGCACCTAGGGACAAAAAAATATATTATTATGCTATGGATTGGTAAAAAACAAATTTGAGATTTTATTGCAAAGATGCTTACACAAGGCAAAAGAACAGAGTACTGCAACACTGCTATCATTTCATGACCTATCGTCAACTTTTCCACAGGTTGAGACAAAAGAGTTGATATTGTTGGCTGAGGGTGCTACCAGAGGCTTTTAAACTCTTCCACCTAAAACTGGGCTGACATTTATGATATTCCAGTATAGGGAAACACTATTTCTTTTCCGTCATCTGAAAAAAGTAATAAAGCTGTTTTTTTCTTACAATACAGTTTCGGAAGAAGTACATTTCAGGCAATCAAAACCTACGGGGAAAATGTTAGCAGCCTTTAGCGTCAAATGTTAAAAATGTATGTGGCTGATTTTTTTGTATGGGGATGTCAGCTCTCCACGTAGAAATATATTTTGAATTTAATAATTCTATTTTTGGGGGGTTTTGTTTTTATAGTCATTCTGTTCAGTAAATCCTCAGATATGTATCCCTTCCCATGGACTGTCAGTGTTAAGCCGGCTTAGGTATAGCAATGTCAGGTACATTCACACAAGAAGTTTAAGGCCGTTTAAACTTTGAAACCGGTTAAAAGACACCTAGGAATTGGGTCTTGTTAGGGATGTAACAATGCATCAAACTATTGATTTATCACAATAGTGGCTTTTTATGGGTAGTCATCGTAGGTTTTTTGGCTGATGCAATAGTCTATCCCAATAATTTGACCAATTTGCTTGCCATCTTTCGGTATAAATTTTCGGTATAAATAACTACGTTTATACCTATTATTAAAACTTACTGATATAACAAACTGACAGTCAATCTCATTTACGTAGGGTATTGCATCATTGCCATGTGCTCCATCATATACACTACTAGCATCGGTTATGAGTGATATATGGCTATTAGCTCTTATTTGACTATTACAATAGCTTTGCAGTAGTCCAGAAAATTATTGCCATATTTACATATAGAACACTAGTACGAAACTATTGCTATAGTGTAAATTTGTTGTAATTAAGCCTGGAATATTTATTTTGTAGCTTCACAATATGCATCAAGTGGCAATGTAATTTACTATCAGTTATTGTGTCAGTCAGTTCCAATAACACTGAAGCATAGCTATTTAAAAGCATTTTCTAAGTTTGTATAGGTCATCCATGGTCTCTAAATGCTCAATTTAAATGTATTGATTTGAACAAAAAATCATGCTTGAAGATAGGCATCATGTAAAATTTAGGAAAACAGCTCAACTATTGAAAATTATCGATAGTTGGTAACTCGGTACCATCATTACTTGCAATAGAGCATTGCAAAAAGTGATCGATGTATTTTGACAGGAATTATTACAATTAATTGAAAGATTGATGTATTGTTACTTCAATAACCGGCAAACTAAAAACATTTATGGAAAGTCAAAGATTTATTCTGGATTGTTAGGGTTAATCATCACAAGAAGACACCACTTCCATGGATACTAGGTCATCCTTCCAAGGAATGTACGTTGATTTGTTTTCTGATTGAAATATTTATTGTAAATAAAATTGTGTGTGTTTCAGTTCGAGAGAAGAGAGTTCAGCCAGCGTGGGAGCCACCTAAGGGGAATAACCTGTGTCAACTGAAACTCTACAACAGTCTTACTCGACAAAAGGTGAGGAACAGTAGCTTTATATGCACCCACATTGAGATTGTTATTTTAACATTTGCATTACAGCATGTATTTCTCTGACATTTGATTGTTTTTTTAGCAACCATTGAGTTACCGATTATTTCTAAAACCACTCTATCGGATTACTAAGTCCTCTCGGCAAATGGCAACATAAAGCCAATTTGTTGTGGTGGCTCTCACGGCAACATAAAGCCAATTTGTTGTGGCGGCTCTCACGGCAACATAAAGCCAATTTGTTGTGGCGGCTCTCATGTTGCCATGAAGCTGATTTATTGTGGTGGCTCTCATGGCAACATGAAGCCAATTGGTTGAAATGGATCTCGTTGCAAATTTTCACAATATTTTCTATTGCAACATGTTAATGGCCTAGTGTATACATGTATCTTTCCATTGTGTGTGGTCAATGGACTATAGCCGATTCTCTTCAACAATTGGGCTGACAAATGAGTGAAATAACCGTCAGTAAAACCAAAGTCAAACCAGCACACAAATGTCTTCAAAGTTTATCTGTCACCTGAACACTGAACAGTAAACAAATATTGCAAATAAATGAAAAAAAATACAAAGGCAAACATGAACAGACTGAAAAGTGGCTAAGTAGAGCTCTATAAAACTGCTTAATCAGAGTTGAAAGATATTAGCACCAAGCTGGTTCCACAAAGCGATCTTAGCCTAGGATGATCTTAAAAAAAGAACTTTTGTTTATGTTGAGTATAGATAAAATTCTGTTTTTCATCTTATCAGGAAAATCTTTACTTTAGCTTTGAGAAGTTTCATAAAGCTGAGTAATTGTCTTCCATAGTTTCACTGCTCTATGCCATGGCACTTGCCATATCGACCGTCCTTTGCCAAATTTTAACCAATCACCTAGCAGCTAGAAAATGTGAATTAATTCTTCTTTCTGTGTGACATCACTTAACCCGAATCCATTACTTACATGTGTGTCATAATCTGGGTTTTGGGGCATACGAGTACATCTTGACCAGAAGGCAACTCATATAATTATATATATTTTTATAAAGGGCACTGAACTATGCTATAACTGGAATGTGTGTTCCTTCCCACAGAGATCAATGCCCCTTGTAAAAAAATAAATGAGATGGGGTACTGTCTGGTTAAGATCAGCATTATGCAGAGGCTGGGACCAGTTGACACTTATTGTTGTTTCGACTCAGTAAAAATGTCAGACATCATTTGTTTTTTTAGGTTAAAAACTAATGTTCCTTTTATAAAAGGAAAGTATGCTGCTATTTTTGTTTGTTGGCCATTCTCTGTCGATATTGGTATTTATTAATCAAAAACTTACTTTTCCTTCGATTGTCATGACGACCATCTTAGCTTACATTCAACGTAACTATTATGGCAACATAATGTGTTTAGTACTGGTCACTATAGGGTTGGAGTTGATTATAACCTAACAACACTTTTTGAAACCACACCCAGTACTGAAAACATTGTGTTTCCATTTAGGTAAGATCAACTTATGCTAACATTGGTTTATGGAACAATGCCAAGATGTATAATCTTTTTAACTGTATATATATATGAAGAAAATATTGACGTAAGAGAGTCAGCACTTTATAGTTTTTCTGCTCTTAGTACATTTGGCTTTCCAAATTAGCTTTCAGTTTCTCCTCATCTGCAAGGTAAGTTCTTTGCTCACATAATTAATTCTGTTATAATAAGTGCAAATAAAGGGAAATAACTTGAGATGCTCCAAACAGGATACAAGAGTTATTTCCCCTGACGTTCATGCTCTGAACTACATGTACATGAGTTCAGGGGGAAGCATTTTCAAATACATTTATTTTATCTGCATTATGTTCTTGTGCTCTCTTAAGAAATGTATACATACATTAACCACAGTTAAATCTTTTTTGAATCTTCATAAAGCATCATTTAAAGAAAATCTTTCAAGCCAATGCTTCATGTAGATGTATTCATGCAGATATTTTTGGTTATCAAGTCACTCATCATAATCCTGACATTCCTGATATTCTGTTTTGTATACTAATTATACAATCATTATTTAAGCTGTGTAGATCATCCATTTAGTATATCTGACTTTTAAACACAGTCAGTTCATAAATCAATGTTCATGTAGTAAATCATTTAACCAGTGTTGTTGTAAATTTTACTTAAAATGTATCAAACAATTAAGGAATAGTAAAAAATAAACCCAAATAAACAGATTGGCTTTTAAATTTGTCACATTTCAAACTTTGTTTGAGCTGGAAGGAGCCTTTCGTTAACTCTAAATATAAAATATTTTGACTCAAAATTAAAGGGAACAACAGAGGACGCAAAGTAAGTTAGATTACATAGACTCACTCGACTGTACTCTAGTTTTGAAGAAATAAATGTGTAAATAGCTTTCATTAACTTGTTAGAGCCTAATAGGTCATAAAATTGCATGGTTGAATGCCCATATATGTGATATGTTTATAAATGTTAACATCAATAAGAAAGTAACAGTGAAAATGTCCACGAAAATTGGTATGTCTCATAAAACTTAAGATTCTGTAGAGGATTCATTGACCTATAGTTAATATTATGGGAAATAACATGATGTGGATACACTGCAAGGATCCCTCCCTGAATTTCCACTGTGTTTAATTAAGACAAAGTAATAATCGAACAGTCCATCGTCATATAAGTGAATCATACTCTAGTACTGCATTAAACGCCAATCAAACAAACAGACATGAGAAATTTTTTCTAAACCTATGTGTACAGTTTATCTGTTCAGAACTACATAATTTTTTCGTCTCTTACAAAACAAAACCCCAACAATTTGAGTAACAAAAAGTAACACAAATTATGACAAAATAACCTTTATTGCAATATTTACAGCAAGCATTATGAAAAGACTGAATTTTGGAGAAGGGATAAATCTAATTCTTAGTTTGACAGAACATTACGTCAAACAAAAATTAGAATCCATGTCTCCAAAATATATCCATTGAACTAAAAAATAAAATAAATAAAAACAGTCAGTCACCTTTACTTTAAACCTGCACCATATTAAGTGCATATAGATAGTGCTTTAGACACCGTGTGACAGACACATATATATTTATCATAATTGATATTTATAGATATTTACAAACTTTATTTTCATACAAAGTCACTGAAATAAATCAACTCTTCAGGAAGTTTGCGTAGAAATACTTTTTTTGTACATATTTAAAAAATTGTTATAATTGATATGCTCCAATTGAACTGTAGGTGTCATAGCTCCTGGTCTTCAACATGCCTTAATCTTTATGTCACCATGTATGAAGGACCAAATGTGCATTTATAATCTGCACACTATATTCAGTGAAGACACTTGATATGCTCCTTACTTAACAATTTAACAACATAATTTAATATTACCCTTATCTATTCCAAGCGGCTAAATTTTTCAAAAGCCTCAATATAGGTGCCTAACGCTTTTCACCTGGACCATCTAAATAGTTTTACTTGATAGCATATACAATAGGCTACAAGATTCAGATAAACCCCAGGTGCCTATATTCAAACTTTTTATTTGAAGTGCAGCCAAAACTTAGCAACATAACTTTAGACATTTGATAACAATGTGCTCGATGACCATTGGCAATGAATGTGGTGCGTAAAGTAGCAAACAAAATCCTACGGAAACTTGTGAAGGCACACAGTGTTTTGAAAAGTCCATGCCAAGGGAAAAATGTGAGATTTGTACATGAAGGGAAGTAACTGTGTATATCACGTAGAGTAGAAGCTTCGTGAGTCTGAATACAATCATGCTATAAACATATTTAACTACAGATTGTTTTGTCATAAAACATAAGCACTTTTATGTAATCAGGGTTTCGATGAGAGTGTATGAACACAAACCCTTAAGCTGTACACTTGTCATAGATCTTCCTCCGCAGTTTTCATAGTTCACTGTTTTTCCTACTCGTTAGTTCATTAACATGAATATGATAAACCCTGTCATCGATGTAAAGTCTTATTTCTTCACAGCACTCTTCAAGACTTACTGCCATTACTTGTCTGATTTTTGCTACAAATTAGGCACCTCACAAGTTAATTTGAGTTTGTTCAGTCATTCTAGTCAGTCAAAAAGGAAGTGCATAGTTAGAGGTCCGGATTTAAGAAATAGTCTGTGATCTTCACCATCTTGTGAGATTTTGTGAAAAGGACATCAGAATATTGTTTGTAAGAAAGAATCCGCATTTTGTTTTCCTCCACATGTGTAACTTCTGTGATATATATCTCTCTGGATAGAGTACAATTTGACAAAAAATTTGAAGGAATTAGTGCAGATTTTATGGTTGAATATGCCCGGAATCCAGTGAAGATGACTATATTCTAGACAGCTTTGGGACCATCTGTCCATTCCAATAATCAAACCACTTTCTCAAAATGGCCATCTACGTTATCAGTACATCTCAGATACTGAACTGCCAATGGCACCATGGAGTGTAATACTAAAATGACAAGAAAATGTTGAGAAAAAATAACAAAATGAGAGGAAAAAGTACCCCCAAATCTACATAATCATGTGTGCTGATCGAAGTCCCTACGTTGTTTCTGCTGGTTTTATTGATTTGTCTTGGGTGGACTTGCAGGGTCGGCTGATGTTAGTCTGACAGAAAATACCCCTCTCAGATAGCTTGTAATTGGGCTACACCATGCTGAACCTGTCCACCACATTCTCCTGGCTGAAATCCTTGTAAGTAATTTACCTGCCAGTCACAAGATGATGGAGGTTTTCGATAACAGTAAACACTGGCGATTCAAGGAGGTTTTGACTCTCAAACAGAAGGGAATAGTCCTCATCTTTCCCTGATCCTGTCAACCATACTAAGTCTGTTACACTATATCACACTTATAGTCATTACCCAGTAATTCCAAGATATATATTACCTGGTGGTTTCAAATGTAGGTGTTCACTCTAAGCTGACTTGTTCAAAGGCATTGTACATGTACCTACATATTTCTTATTGAGATAAAGACGCAGATGGATAAGAGAACTAGCATTTATTTCATATTTGCTGTATGTTATTGATGCTTGTCCTTATTTTTTTTTACTTGTATTTTATTTAAAGTTGTGTATTTGATTTGGTTATCAAAATGAAATGTGATCATCAGAGAATTGATGGGTAATTTTTATGAAAGGCTTCTCTTTTTAAATTTTGCAATTTTAAACTGACAGCATGTGGCCTGTATGAATGATATACACAGCATATACAGAAACTGTTGATGGAATCATGAATTTGAAGTGCTACATATTCTCTCAGCTTAAAATTTTTTATTTCCTCTATGACAATGTCTGTTTTTTACTGAGACGAGACGAATATTTTCAAGCTGGGGTGTTAGTGTGTGCGATACAGTGAATGGAAAATGTCAGCCATTATGATTGATATTGGTTTGGACGAATAGCAGTAAAAATTGATCTTCACTTTTTCACTGGAATCAGGATGTGCTACAAATCCACTGGGAGCAATAGAAAGGGATCCCATATTTGTATTGTACTTCTCTTGTTGTCACTTTTATAAATGTAGCCTATCGGACATTATCAAGAAGGGATCTATGAAATGCTGAATGAGATGAGTGGGGAAAAATTGCCTTCTATTTCCCAACAGATTGGACAGTGGCATGCTAAATAAATAAACAGATATATTTATTCAGATTCAAGTAGTCTGAGAAAATTTAGAGTATGGATCATTTCAAAATGGTATCTACAAAAAGAAAACTGAAAACAGATTTTGCAAAATGTAAAAATAGGAAAATAAAAAATTAAAGACCAATACAGCATCAGTAATCTAATTTGCATCGGCTTTGTGAAAGGATTCTATTGGTTTAAGTGCCTTTGAAAGGTGCTGAAAGAGTAAAGTTGGTAGATGTTGGACTTAATTCAGTCCCTGAACCATATTGATTCTGAAAGCTCTTATGCAATGTATGGGTATCAGGGGATGGCTGATGCAATAAACAGAGTAGAAATCACATGGTTTTCTTGGGAACAAAATGCCAGAAAATGGATGTGTGTGTTAATGCTCTGGACAAATGCTACAGATAAAAATAGCCACCTGGAGGTGCAAGTATGTCTATGTTGTAACTCGTAATATAGTAGGAGAAATATCTGTTTGATTGGGCTGCTGATGAGACAGTGTGTTCAAGGATATGTGTCAGTCCATGTAATCAATAACACACACTGCTCTTATACAATACGTTTCACACTACCTATTGATTGTCATAGAGAAATGTGGGACACGCTAGGCTTATAGTCTGATATAAATATAGGAATCCAGAGATTCATCTGGCAAACTCTCTCCTAAACTGAGCCCTATGTTGATATCCGCACCTGTGTCCGTGGTGTCAGATCTCCGTGAAGGCTTTGGTGGGATATCAGATAGAACCACATCAACATATCCCGAATTATCATTGCAATGATTTCCCAGATACTGCTGATCAAAAAATGTCCTTTCGTCATGAAATTATATCCTTTCTGTGGTTCCTTAGTTGCCACAGTTTTGGAAATTAATGTTGATGTGTTCTGCCAGAACAACATTTTATTGTCAATTCTGAAGTAACTTGATGTTGTGGGAAACAGTGACATGTTGTTATGTGGATTCCACCTGTAATGTATGGGTGATATAGAAGAGGGAACACCTGCTTACCCAGGCTCTGTAACCCGGGTACAGTTGTCAGTCTAGAGCATAAATCAGACATCTTATGACACATCATGTCATATGCGAACTAATCAGTTGAGAATAGGCCCATTTTCCAGATGGTCTTTTTGTCTCATCCAAGTCTTCTGAACTGCTCTGTGGAAAGACAAGGACTGAGCCCAGCAAAACAAGAGACACGGTTTCATTACAGCACTGTCCATAAGCTCCAATATTATCATAACATTAACGACAGTATCAAAGTTAATATCACACAAAGGCTAGGGAACAGAGAGTCTGTGCTGGAAATTGGCTGCCTGTTCTCTATAACTATATCTACTGTGGCCTGTGTTCGACTGGTTGCCACCGTTGTTGTTGTAGCTGGAGTGACGGGCACTGTGGCAGCTGTACATAACATCGTATTGGGATCACGAAGCCAGATATGCATTCCACTCACTATGAAATTATCGTTGTACATACACCGGGGTAGAGGTGTGGACCCAAATAAAAACTGAAACAGATTGAAATATATTTTATAAGCTAAATGACAGTGTATATGAAATAGTATACAAATGTTGCATTTTTGACAAGAGAATTTCCTGATTTGTCAGCTTCAATCATTTTCTGTTCAATGATTGTGAAGCTACTGTCGTTTAACTAGTTTTCTAACACATTTGGTCACTTCAGAACATTAGATTAGTAGATTTAGATTAACAGTCTTACATTCATATTTTGTGAACGTTTTGTCTGAACTATTTGGGATAACTTTGACACAGAGATATCATGCAACATCCTAGTTAGGACCAATCAGAGAAGGGGGGGGGGGGATTTAAACTGGCGATTACCCATCCATTTACACCAAGGACCAATCAGATAACACAATTTGGCGTCAGGTATAACAAATATAGAAGTAGACCTTTGAAATTGACTGTTTGATCAATTCATATTATGAAGCTAAAAATAACTTACAAGTGTAAAATGAGAAACATAAATAGAAAATGTTGTAAAGTTTGTATGCTTTTGAGAGTTGTATTCCTCGGACAGATGTCTTCCGGGAACTATATAGACCTAACAGATTGGTATGTTTGACATGTTTCGGGCTTAACACTTATTGTTCAGCTCATAAACACCAAGAGGAGATGTTTTCTTTTGTCTGGAAGTAGTATACCCCTCAAGGGACTGACAGCTGGCTCAATTATCATGATGGACAACGCCAAACATTGACGGGTGCTCCGTCTCTTTTGGGAACTGCCACCATAGGAAACCCTCTGGCAGACATTTTCAATTTAACACAAGATATGATCATTGCCTGCTAGTCTAAATCATTGGTTATGAGTTAAAAATGACCAGTCCGGCATAGGTCATACCCTCTGTCTATTATATCCCATCAGACTGTTTGCACAAGAGCTGGTTTTGACACCTTATCTCCCTTCTCCTCATTTTCTCTATTATATTGATTGGGTATTGGACCCGGCTGATTGATGGTATTTGTGTCTACATATACCAAACCTGAACATCATTCAAGATCCCTATGGACTAGTGCCTTGCCAAATATACATTATTATCAAGAGCTATGGTTTATATTGTTTGTTTGCAATAAACTATTAATTTTAATACTTTTATCATTTTGTGAATCAATATAATGGAACATTTATGGGTAAAAAAAGTTGTTGTTTTTGTAACAAAGAAGCAGTCTTTTAATCAGATTTACTCACTTATGTTCTTAGTGTTCATCAATTTAAAAATAATTCAGTTATTACTTACAGGATAATACGTGGGTTCCAGTTTAAACCAGCCCATATCTCCGGGTATGTTTCGTTGTGATGGACTCCCCTGAAAGGCCCAGCCGAATGCCCCTAACTGACCCTCCGTGTTGTACATAAGAAACACCGGGTATAGATTCTCACAGGGCATGTCACGGGAAAGATTCAGAAAATAGTGCATTCCTAAATGGAAAATAAAAGTCATAGTTTGATATAAGGTCTACAACAGTAGTGTTTATTCGAATCTTGAACTGGTCAGATGGAACAGTTGTTAATGACCAGTCTACAGTATTGGCCCATACTGATCAAAGTGTCCAAAAGGTTTTTAAAAATAGCTAGTCAAACGGACCAGCACCAGATGCAAAAAGACTGGTCCATAATTATTTGAACTGGTTTTGAACCGGTCGACAGTACAAGTGAAAGTTCTGCAATTAATTTATAATCTGTTTTGTTTCATGCTTGTATTAGTCAGGTTTATTATATTGAGATCATTATATTGCTTGAAATCCACTTGTGAAGTTAATTGTTCCACTTTTAAATGTCCAATCCAAATTTGTCAGACTACATATTTTTTGTCAGTCGGAATCACAATGTTTGTGCTGTCCATGTTGAAGATTTTTCATTGGTATACGGTTTGAATAGGGTTAAACTCATCTGGTATAAAGGGCAACATGAAGACAATTGTTTTTGTGATGTCGTTGTGTCACATCTTGTGATTGTCCTGTCTTGTCTTTTGTTACCATTGGCTTCAAGGGTGTTTTTTTTCATGGCATGCCATGATACATATATGATTGAAATAAACTTAAGTTTGCCGTTAAAACCTAATCCAACAAAGCAACAAGCTAATCATCTTATTGTGCATTTGTTTTATAACACTACAGATGTACAATGGCAAGTTAAAAACAAGTTGACATCCTATCTCTTCCAGGATTTCCTTTTCCTGAAGATGTGTCCAGTTACTGACTTTGTTATCAGGTACTCCCAGCAACTGACTCCAACAGACTTTTTTTAAACAAACATGTCAAACATTTTGTCTATGGTACTGTAATTGCTTTCTATTTTTAGCTGGATTGTATTTCTTTTGTTTAAGGAATAGGCTTTCTACAGCCCTGAAACACTCCGTCATTGTTCAATATGGGTTTCTGGTACATATAATAGGACATCTTTCACAACGCGCTGTCCTTTATTTGGTTTCAGATCTTAACGATCTGATTGATTAAGAAAAGTTATTTTTTGGTTTAAACGCTCGTCTTTTTCTTGTGTGTGGCATGGCCTTAAGCATCAGTTTGTACAGTACCATACTTTTTAAATCTACTGCCTGTCGTGTTTGATAAATTAACAATTTTAAGGAAACCGTTTTCAGTCCTGTCTAAAAATAAAAACTGGCTGATGTCAAGCTTTTTATTGCTTAAGTGATGATTGTCAAATAGGTTTAGACAATTACCAGTGATTTGCACTTAAACAATTTAAGGATATGAATATTAATTCTGGTTTTTATCACAGGCTACATGATATGATTGTTTGAAACAGCTTTGTATTAAACGGACTTCTAAAGAACTTTCATCTTTTCAACACAGAAGCGTTTTGTTTGTGAAAGAGGTTTGCAGTATTAAATGGAAACTCAGCTGGTCTGCCCATTTGTTACAAGTTTTTAAGCGTTGACAGGAGAATTGTTACAAAGACCTGCCTCATTTCAGGGGTCACAGCAAGTGCTGCTGTGTTAACAGAGAATAAATCAACGAGTTGTTGTCAGTTTTTCTGGTATGTTTGTACAAGTTAACCTGTGTACTTAATGGAAGGATAAATTTGAACAATTTAACACCCATAAAAAAGTATTCCTTTTAGATGAAGTATATTTAAAAGAGTTTAACTTTGACACTCCAAGACATATGTGAGTGTTAAACCAAAAACCCTCACATACATGTTAATGCATCTCTCTTAATGCCAGACTATTTTGTTTAGAAACTGAGCATAGTTTCAAACAAATATGGTAAAATACTTGTTTAGAAGATCTAAGAAAATTAATTTGAATACTGTTCAGTTTAAGTGTTTTAGAGAGACAGGCAAAGTGTCAAAATCTGTCATTTTAATAGTAAGGTGATTGCATGTTATATAGGTTAAGAAACATGGCTTTTATTATGACATTTTTGTGATTGTGGATAAACAACTGCAGGGCTAAGAACCACTTGAATATTACAGACATTTGGTATCTGCTATGGCTAGTATGTATCAATGTTAAGGTTGTTTTTGTTAGAAGTGCTCTCCATCACTTGGCTCTGGTACAACCCCAGGGGGTATTTCTCTGCCCTTTAAGACACACAACTCTCCATGCTGGTTGCTGGGAATAAAGACCACACAGTCAGATAGAGTAGAAAAAGTCAAACATTTCCTGTGGGTACAAATACAAATAGAACAGTTTGTAGAAGTAACTTTTGGTATCTACTTACCCATTTGAGGCATACATGTTCCCCTCACCCACTGCGGACTTAAATCTTTGGAGTGAAGAGGTATTTCCATATAATCTGTCTCTGCATTTAATCCCATTTGTATAAACAACCCTCTACCACGCCTGGCTTTTGTATCTGTTGGGTTGCATATTAGTCTTGGGTGTTTAAAATATGCTAAAAGTAAAACAAATATATATATATATATAAATTTTTCTCTCTTTATTTATTCAAAATATATATAAATTCACCTTTATTGGCATGTGTAGCACAAACTGATGAAAGAATATTACAACTAATTCTTTTGAAATTATATAAATGATAAATGTTATTTTTTTTTTGGTAATAATAATGAAACATATATCACTTTTGTTTTAAATGTTATAATGATAATCAGTATCTGCATATATAGCACTGGTCGGTAGAGTGTTGGGCCTGTAACCCAAAGGTCCAGAGTCCGAATCCCGGTGGAGGTAAGCAAATTTTTCTTTCTTCATTTATTCCAAGTATATAGCAATGGCCCTTCTAGCGAGAGAACCGTGTTTGAATCCCTTTGGAGGCAGGCAAAAGTTTCTTTCTCTACACTTAAAATATATTAATCTATAAAGCTTGTAATAGAAGTACCTGTTAGTGTATAAGACGGTATTCCTCGTGAATTTCTGTTACCCTGTAAAAATGGTGGCAGTAGGTCTTCAGGAGGCAAGGGAATGGATTTGTTATATGAATTATAACCCCACATATTACCAGGTATCTGTAGTCAAAATAACAAATAATAATAATAAATCTAGCAATATCTATAACATTTGTGGAAATATTCCTCAATTGCCATATTTTAATATATAGAGCATGCAATTGGTGGGGAGCTCCCTGTTCCCCTGGAGTTCTCAAAAACACAAAGTTTGTGATGTCTTTATATTGTGTCTTGTAGGTGTCCTGTCTGGTCTTTGTTGCCAGTGGTGTTGGGGAGATTTCCTTCTCCCATTGGGCTGAGACCCTGCATATGACTGCAAAAACCTTTAGTAGGGCGTACAATTCCAATCAATAAATTAATGTATTTTGCCAATCTTGTTGGCCGAAACTCTCTGTTGCTTTCTCATTTTGTAACCATCAAGTATCAGTAAGCTCTATGAGGTCGACTGAAATCACATGTACCATCAGGTTCGTCCCTGGGAGTCGTGTGAAGGGACTTCTAGTCTGTGCCACACTTGTGGAAAAGCTTGAAGCTGATTGGCTTTTATTTTAATTTTTACACTAGGATTAACTTAAGAAGGTTTTCTGTTCTGCTTTGTCACTGTCTATTGCAAGAGGTGAGGAAAATATGGTGGGTTTTTGTGCCCATTGAGATGGCGAGCGGTTATGTTAGTGAAAAAACTTTAATTGTGGCACAAAACCTTAAGCAATCAGTTTATGTGGACCACATAGTACAATCATTGTTTTGTGTTTGTCTCCGCTGAAAGATGGTGTGTATCGTTTTTGTTGTTGTATGGCACAATTGAAACCATCATTTATTAAATGGTGTTATTAAATGCCTGTGGTTGCTTCTTTTTCAGTAAGCATGGAAAACCACAACAATGATAATGAAATGTTACCAGCGATTAGTATTGTTACTTTCTTGTATCCGTATATCATTGAATTTAATCTTGTTGATTGTCTATTGATTCATGATAACTGTTTTTGATTGCATCAGATGAACATAATACCAGTTGTTACCAGTATGCTTTACAATAGATCGGAGAGAACAACCAAGATGCATGTATTTTGAGGTTTGAAGTCTGATAGATAACCTGATGACAGTCTGACTAAATTACCTACTTTTTATCAGCCGTAATGGCATCGGAATGAAATAGAAACATCTAATTGGGAGAGTGCCTATTGTATGATAAATCGTGAACGTGGGACTATTCCCTAATGATGATGCCTGTTCATTGATTTGCATTAGGGACCGGCAACACTGTAACAGACTTCAACTGAAGCCCTATTTTCTAATGATTGTTGGGATCTGTTTATATGGTGTATGGTGGCTAATACTCACCATCCCCCGCTGTCAGGAGGATGGCATTGAGCAGAAGTTTAGCTCACCTATTGTACACATTCCTACTTGAATTGCTATAGATACTCTCAAGACTGTTGCAGTAATGGAGGTGTCCCCAGCTATGTTACATACATAGATATTAATGCATATTATTGTTATAAGCCAATAAGTATGGCTGATGGGTATGTGTGCTAAGTACATTTCTATTCTCTAGGACAGATAAGCTCACATCATGTCGGATAATACATTGCAGAGCTAATCAATAGGAGAGGATAGATTCTAGCAGCCTCAATACACATTAATGCAGGCTTGCTCTCCCTCTCTCATTTAGCCCCCACTCTCCTTGCTCTCTCTCTTATTATACAACTTACAAGATGTTTTTTTTTTCTCTCTCGTTCTAATAGGTCTGTTGAAAAGGTTGTATATGATAGGGTGCTGGCTATGATATTGGCAAACATATGCCAGAAGACATTGGCTGTGTAGGAACGTGTTTGGATGAACTGTCAGTTAACACTTCTGTACACAGATGTGAAAATCATCAGTATAAGACATCATGTGGTATTGGCACAGGAAATGAAGCAAAACCAGCCGTTTAGATGCATGATAAACACTCTAATTAACTGGCTCTCCTGGCCAAATGGCCACCCTTACCATTCTCCAGTATCTCAATCACATATTTATATACTTCTATCTATATCCACATCAAAGCTGTATATTAACCAGCGTAACTAATTGTTTAACAGACCTTAAAGACATTGTAAATTACATTCCAAGAAATGTCCATATACATTTGTCCCAGTCAAAGGACACACATATAAAAATAGTGCCAACTTAAAGGCTATTTGTCTTCAAATTTATTACCTTAATAATTGTGTGCAATTTATGTTTGAAAACTCAAAATGATGAAAGAATACTTGGAAGTACTGCTTTCTTTTTTGACGGATAGTCCTAGATATGTTTTAGAGGTGACATATAATGTGGCATATGACTGAACTGTGTTTTTCTCTGTTAGTATTAAGTCTATAAAAATGTATTTATTAGGGTATAAAATATATCTTATGTATGCACATTCACTAGAGCAAAGCTAAAAGTGGTATTGATTTAATGTCTGAATAATTTTATATTGTTTCTATTGGACTTAAGGGAATTTGCAAACAGGGCCATCATTAGTATTTACTCGTTTGGCATATGTGTGCTATGTTGTACAAGCCAACATTTAATGTTGCCTGGAGTAGTATACGCTATGTATGTAACATGTTTATGTAATAACGCAAAGCTTGCCCGTGTTTCTGCTGATTGAACATGCCCAGTGTTCGGAAAAGTCATTAATTATCCAATATTAATCAGCTCATCGTAAATTCTACCAAGGAAAACAGTTTTATGATACTTGGAATATACATTTACATATGGTACAGTTTCCCCACATTATGTCCATTGCCATAGAAACGTAAACCCATTCCTTAAGCATCCTTCATTAATTATTCACGTTGTTATTGCGTCATTGGTTATAAGAACTGGAAGCTGGTGACCTATGATCTGTTGTCAAAACAAATCATCCCAAATTACATTGTTGTTAGCCCATAATTGGGGGGTAATTCCAGCCATGAATTCCATAATAGAATTGGTCTTTCGTGCTGTAACATTAACTGCAAATTGGAAATGACTATGAGAAACTAAAAACTATTCAAAGTAGAAATAGAATATTGGGAATTAGTCTGAGGCAATTGATTGTCAATAAAAATGTCGCTGAGGGATTAATTAAGGAGAATAGCTTATGTTACTATTCCATTATGGGCTTTACTCGCCTACTATTCAAGTGCTAATTTAAAGTAGCTTCAAAAAATGAAAATATACACATGCAAAGAAAATAAATGAACTAAAACCTGACTGGATATAATTGGCTAATTATTCTAATTATGGAATGCTAATCTATTTTTAATGAGCTTATTCTCCATTTTGATGAATATGCATCCACTTGGCACTGGTATTGTGGTTACCATGATCAATTATATTATATCTAAAGAGGTATTTATGTTCTACTTCAGTCTCCAGGCAAAGGAACACCATTCTTTTACTGGAAAAGCACCATGTGAAAAATTCCTCTTATTTTATTTGTGGGTTAAACTTTATTCTACTTTGCTTCATTCTACATTTATCATACATTTATGTCTTTGTTTTTTGCTTTTTTGTTCTTAATTATTTTGGAATGTTAATGCATTTGGAATAAGTATTCTTTAACTGGACCTTTTTAGAGCACATTATATATATTAAAAAAATAATTACAATTTCCACACTGTGTTAATAAAATAAATGACCAACCTGGTAATCATGCATGCTTAATGAAACTTTCTGGGGTTTGTCAGCCATTTTCTATTGGCATGTATCCATTGGCCAAGTATTTTCTTGCTGATCTCATCCCCTATAATAACTTATCTGTCTGTAATAGAGTGGTCAGTGTTTTATCTTGGTCTCAATCAGTCCCTACCAATCTGGTCTGTTTAGCCACTGATTAACCTGTATATTATTGTTAGTAGTTACTGTAGGTGGTCAGTCTGTTGCTATAGACACCTTCCCCACAGGCATCAGTAAACACCAGACTCTATCCAAGTGGATTGTAATGTACAGCAAACTGACCCTACTTAAATATTTACACAAATCAACTGGAGTATTTCGGTAGACAGATATTGGCTTCATCTATAAGTATATTGAATATATTGAACCCTTTCATTAAACTGGTTGGAAATTTCTGCATCTAGCCACACATGAAATTTATTATTGAGTGTATTTTTTTCATTCGATAATACACTCTGAAACAAAGTATATGATAAATAAGAAGCTAAATCTTCAATTTTAAGTTTTCCATTCTACAATAATTAACTCAAATCCATTGGAATCTGAAGATAATGAATCATTTATTGTACCCTGTCATTGGGAGTTATATGAAAGTGGATCCAAACATGAGAATGAGCACTATTTTGTTCTTTCAATATGGCGTCTAGGACTAGAACAAGATCACAAGATAACAACAAAGTCCTGTCTTAACATCAACTCATTCTTTCAATAATGTTCTCTGGTTACATTGAATTGTTTGTTCAATCAGATAACGGTAACAAACAATCTGCCCCCTTAAGAACTGTCCTTCAACAATTCTGTCGAATTTCTTTATTTTTTCCCAAAAGCCACTCTGTTTTAAACAAACCTGTTCTAGAATGTCAGCCTCTCATTGTTTACAACAGTGCAAAACTTTGAAATCCGAGCACACCCATTTTTTCTTAGCTCTTCTTCTCCACTGCTGCCATTTCTATTTGCTTGTGTTTGATCTGCTTGGTTTTCTCTTGTTTATTTGAACGACTGGTTTTTATTGGATGTGCGTTGGCTAGTACCAGCTGACTACCATCCCCTGACAGTTTGAAGTTTCTGCCTACACCTGTGCTTTGCAACAGGCTGCATTTCTATTTACATCTGGAGTCCATATAAAGTCTCTTGAATTGGTTCCATCAATACCTTATCAACAACCTTTGATAGATGGTTGCTCGTTGGCGAAACCTTTGGAGCCAGTATAGCCGAATTCTGGTTCAATGTAAACAGTTATTTATTTTACAGACTGCATGTTTACAGTTATTGTGTCTATATACATGTACCTTCTGGTTCTGATCTAGTATATGTTTGGGTTTTTTTATTATTCACACATTGTGTATTTTGGAGTATTTTGTACACATAATTTATGCTCATTGCACAAACACACCAAACATGTAAAATACTTCATAAAAAGTATATATTAAAATACCCAATTCTGAATCCAAGATGGCAAAAGTAACAGTAAAGGCAACAGAAAATACACATAATAAATTTTTAACAAATTTTAAAATACACACAATGGTCAGAAAATATAGAATGGTCCTGAAATGCTCCTAAAAAGTAACAAACTTTGGAGTATATCATGTCTCCAGGTAAACTTTTTTTTTTGTTAAGTTTAGTTTATTTTGTTTATCATCATGTTTTAAATTTTTTATCTGTCAGTTTTTGAGTATTGTCTTTCTGCTACATGTAAATGTTATAAAGCAAAATAGATTTCAGTATGTTTTCTTTTGGTCAGATTTTTGTCGAATTGAGACATCAATATTACTGTATTAAATGTAATCATTTAACCTGTGGGTATATTAAGTTGCATAACTGAGCTATATATAGATACAATGTTTCTTGTGTATTTTTATATCACTTAATTATATTTACAAAACCATTAATAAATGCATGCAGCATGATGCATCAATTTTCCATTTATGATAAATTACACCATTTGAAAAATCTCCATGTTATGAAACAAGATTTAACATTTGTCTCCCTGTTTATACGACCAGATTTAATTTATGCCATTTTGTGGGCAATTTTGAAAAGATGAATTCATTTTATATGGATAAGCACTTATTCATTGAAAACATTTTTTTCCTAAGAGAGTGAATTGGTTCTTGTGGATGGATGTGGGCAATAATTATCAGATCATCTTGGAGAAAGAATTGGGCTGTTTTGTTGCAACGTTTTTGTTTAAATACAACTGTGTTCCCTTGTGGGCAGGTTCCTCTTAGACACTAAGCATATCCTTTGTTAGACGGCAGTGGGAGAAGTTCCCCTGCCACTAGAGAGCGTGTCTCACTATCAACTGTGTCTGTGGACATGGGGCCAGTGAAACTGACACACCAGTGGGCGCTTCTCATACACCAGCCATAACCCAATTGCAGGCCCTTTTCTTGACAAATGGCTGTCGTCATTGGCCATATGGAGAAAATGGTGACAGACGGGGGATTCCCCTGAAGGCTTGACTCGTGAAAGAATTAGGAATTAAGACAACCCCTAGAACAAAGTTATGGCTCTTCTTGTCCCTTGGATGTGAGATTATAATTGCATCATAGCCTCAACCTGTTTTGGATAAAGTGTGTGCTATTACATCAAGCAGTCACAACCCTTCTCCCCTGCTTACTATTAACGTTGGGAGGGTATGAGGGGCTGACAATCGAATGAAGCATGAGGGGTGAGATATGCAATCAGGTGATAATGTCTCTGTTTAATCGTTGGTCTGGGACAGAAACTTCTCTCAATGTGGACAAATTCACTCCATAAAAATAATGGCTGCAAAGCTAATTACAAATGTCGACAATGGCCACCAAGACATGAGAATGGAATTAAATTTCCCAAATTTGGCACAGGTTGCCCTCATTAGTTCTGATAGCTTAACGGGTTCCTTTACTACTGCATCATTTGAGAACATTCTCACTTCCGATAACACTTTGATTTTTTTTTTCTTTTCTGCTGAAATTAAAATAATTTTATGCAGGAAAAAGATACCTAATTGGTTTTGTGTTGAACTGGATTATATTTGAAATCTATTATATGTGAATTTGATATCCTGCTTGATTTATTACGATGCAAATGCTGGAATAAAGCCTTATCAGTTTTCATAATTGCTTTCAAATGAGTTGATTACAATTCTGATATTATAGAATAAATAAGAATACTCACGGAAGATTGTATGCCTGCTATTCTTCCATTGGAATCATAGATAGGCATTGCTATCGTGTCTCCATGCCTTTTATACAGGAATCCTATATGGCTTCTAGCTGCAGGGAAAATATAAAAACAGGCTCATTATTTACATGCATGTGCATCATAATCATCAATTTCTAATAAAGACAATGAAAGAATATTAACATTTGTTTAAGTATACTATGTAGGTAATGTTGTTAACTAGATAAATTATACTTGAAAGATGTATGAATATTTTCTTGCTTGGTAAAGTTCTTTTCATTTTGTTTATATATAGTGGGTACATATTTGATTTGAAGGAATTTGAGATTTTTAAATAAACCCGAAAAGTATTAAGTAATGGTTTCTTTTAGTATGCCTTAAAGATAACGTAGACAGTATTGTAGGAAGAAAAATGTGTGACTATTTGCAATCACTATCTGTAAGAGAGACAGAGATTTTAGAATCATTGCCAAAGTTGTGTGATTTCCTGTGTCTGATCACCGAGTTAATAGAAGTGATTTTCACTAAATATACACTGCCAGTGAGTTATCACTTTGATTCTTGCCAAAAGTGGGAATTTCTAAAGATGAAAGAGTATTATATAAACAGAAATCCTCTTTATCTCCTAGTTTCATGGAGGGATGTTTCTCGAACAAAAGCTCTGCATGTAGTTTGATTAATATAATTACTAGTAATCCCTGTAAAGTGGTCTTGTAGGAGTGTGATTTAGAAAGCTCAGTTCCTAACAAGTCCCCCCAAAACACTGGCCGATCCATTTCAAAGCTTTTGCGTTTCGTTTGAGTCCTACTGATGGCCAGTATTTCGGCACCTACCTACGTGAGGCAGACAAAAACATACCCTTTTGGGCTACTGGGGTGATTTGATTTGGCCCAATTCACAGACACATTTAGAATATTGGTGTCTGATTGAAAACATGGCTAGTGGATGGATAGAGGAGCTTCACCTTGCTTTGATTGGCAATGATGTTTGTGATGGAGGTATTGAACAGACTTTTCTCGTACTCCAGTCATCTGCTTCTGCAGTGACTCATTCATGAGCTCCGAAATTGGAGGGAGGAAATATTGGGAACTGTGGTGGGATTTGTTTTGAGGGAGGGAAAGGGTGTTAGAAAGGGCTGGTTCTCAAAGCTGGCATAACAGGGTCTTAGCCATGCAATTACAGAGTTCAAATGAACAGTGGACGTTCCTCTGTATTTCTTGCTTAGAAGTTCTCCTCATTGCATTGTTTTACAACAACAACAGCTGGTCATGTGTAACGGTGGCAGAGGTCTGGTAAAGTTTAATAAAACACTGTGGTGCGGTTTGTTGAGTTAGAGGCTAGAGAGAAAGCACTGTAACTCCTCTCAAATAAACTCTGCTGGAACACAATCATTGATGAAAGGCACATGGGTCCTTTAATATCAGTCTCCATGTCATAAAGGAGATAATCTTTATTACAGAAAGATGGGGAGTCAATTCAGTTGAGGAGAAACAACTGTAGCTCGGAGACATGGAGTTAAATATCATCTGACAGAATGGGAGGGTTTAGCGGCTGCGGCCGCATAAGCTTATTCCACAAATTATTTCTTTAAGATGTAATCAAGTTTTCCAGAAAAAGTGTCTGATATTTACTATTGGTAGACATTTAAATAAGAAACTAGTCCATAATACTTCTGTAACTAATTAACTCAGGAGATGATGTATAAAATTCAATTTCCAACTCCAGTTTGGATTTGTAGAATGTAGAAATTTAAACTAATTTACTTTTCGTATTCATACTAGTTGCTCGATACTGGGAAAATAAGAAACACACACAATTTTTTCTTCTTTGGAAAAAATTCAAGCTAAAAATCAACTTCCCGCGTCTATTTAAGCAGGCCAGAACATGTAGTTGATAGCTTATGCAAATAATCAACTTCTCTTGTTTGCAGATGAATTTTGCTGTCATTACTGAAGTAAAAAATTTGTTGAAAGTAATTATGTAATTCAGATCAATGAATGTTAGAAAAAGTTGTGAAACTTTTTAAGTGTGAGATTTGGGTGTAATTATAGAGATTAAAAGTTTTTGTGCTAAGATGAGAGGGGAATTCTGGAGCTGGGATATTTGTATTTCTAATTATACACTTGAAACCCCATCATTAACATGGACAATCCTATCATTTATGCAAGAACAGTCTTTGTAACATGGGCTGATTTAAAGTTGGTGGATACTGGACACATCTGCTAGAGGTATCTTCTGATTAGTCTACAAACGTTGATTGATTTTTGATGTTTGCAGATTAGAAAGGATTTGTGAAATACTGGCAATTTCCCAGCCCAGCTTTCCCTCAGTCACTGTTGTAACGGCAACTCTTAAGAAACTTTGCCAAAATGCCTGCTTCTCTTGAAGTGGTTACAGCTGATACTGTACAGTTTACATTGGAGATTCCCCCTAACAGGATTCCTTTAGCGGGCCACTTCAGCTATCCTGTTAAAAGATTCTTCTCACTGTACAAACTAATGCTTACTTTGAGCTTGATGCTCCTTCCCCCATTCAGATTCATGTTTTTTCTCTAACATCTGTCTGATGCAAGCCCTGAGGGGATTAACCCATAGATTCAATTAAAATAATTCCCATGTTATGTTTAAGATTTGTGTAGCTTTGGGGATTTATTTACCTACAATTTTACAGCATTGCATAAATATAACTCGTGGCATTGTGCTGGCAGGTTTCAGAACTTCCCCGGCCATAAAGAATCAAGTATTTTGTGAGCATTAGATTATAAACACACACACTTGTATACAGAGATTTCACGGTTCTATCACTTAAGATTTTGTTTGAATAGCCTCAATGCAAATTGGCAAGCTTTTAGCACTGTGTCCATGTTGACTACAACACTGACAATTTTATTTTTAATGATAAGCTATTATTACAGCATATATCTTTTTTATTGAGAGGTAACTTAACATACCAACTTAATCATTTTTATGCTTTTTATTTCAAATTAAATGTTTAAACCATTTATTATTTATATGTCGATGAAATACCAGGATTTACTTCACGCATTAAAGTGATATTTCACTGTCATTAAATAACACCTTTTGTTATTCACTTCAAATTGATCTGCATCAAAGCCTTTCATTCCATTGTGATGTTACATATCAACGTACGTCATTTCATCACGTAACACTAATACTACAGCATTTGTCGTGACGTTTCGAACAACGTCCTTCTATTCCACATCACCTTTAGAATAGTATCATTCTGTTATGATCTTGTTGGGTTTGAACTTGACAAAGAAAATTTAATAAAACAGTGCTGATATAGGAATTTATTGTTGATATGAATAATGAAAAGAATATTACACAATGCAGTTTGAATACCATAATATTGCTCTTGTGAATGGTTGAAAGGATAACCCACTCGATGTTTCACGTCTCGTGTCTCATGAGTTATCACTTTCACCAATCACTCAAGCAATATTTATGGTATGCAAAATTCACTATGTACATGTAATATCCTCTATATTTACATTTAAACTAGAATGATTGTGAAGCCCAATATTAAAATAAGACTATTATGTTATTGATTCTGTTGTCTTTAAACAACCATTTGATTAATGCCTAGGGCAACTTCAAAAGTAAATTCTCACATAATGGTCAAAACCTATTAAACTCATTAGTGGCTTCTTTTTAAATCTGAAAATAGGAATATTTAGTGAAAATATCGCTTCAACTGTTACCCACAAAGAAAAAAACAATTGTGAAAATTCATTATTGTGTATATTATCTTTTCAATCACAATATGAATAAACTTTGAAAAATGTTGGTATACACAAAAACGATCTACATGTACCCTAGATGTATGTGCTCTTTAAACTCAGGTATAATTTAGAGGTGCAGCATTGCAAAATATATTAGTTCATTTATACTATTTTGATAGATGAGGAAATGTGTTAGATTTAATGTATTACTCGACTAATTTATATTTCATTCTTGAAATTTGTACATTTGTGCACAACACATCATTGTTTCATTGTCAAACAAAAAATAAAGTTTGATTATATGGACCTATAGTATAGAGAATCGACCGAACCAAATTGCCTCAACTGTGTAATCCTCTGGCAAAACATTATAAACCATCATGATTACATTCCACACAAAAAATAGGTCAAAAGCAATACATAATTTGTTGTACATTTAGGCTGGGTTTGTTAAGTCTGTAACTCCAAAGGATGTATTCCTTCTTTGGTATCACCTTGTGCTGGATAAACTACAGTGTCGACTGTTTGCCCCCAAGACTCTATATAGGATTTGTATTAGAGTTGATGTGATCAGCCTAAGTCAAACTGCGACTGCTGCTGGCATACTACTCCACTGGCAGATGGAATCACAAGTAAAATTGATTGGAATTCTAAGACCTCGAGCGGGATAGCAATGATTTGTCATCGCCTAAGACAACTGTTAGTGTGAGAGAGTGTTAGACCTGTGTAGGACAAGCACTTTTATTATCAACCAATACATTTTGGGGTTAAATCAATGAGCCTTAAAATGTCACAAGTGAAATTTGTATCATTTTTTTAATACGTTTTTTCTATCAGTACACAGAGATTGTCGGTTTAGATTGTGTACAGAGTAGCTTATGAATCCTTTAAATCATATTAGACACATATATAAATCTGTGCTTTTTTAACCCATTATTCTATTGTAATTGTCAATTCTGACTAAATAAATCTTTGTTTATTAGTTCCAATTTGATGGATCCAGTTGTTAGTTTTGTCTGTCCTATGGAGCCTCTTGTTCTTTACTGTTAACACACTAACATTGTCTGTTGTTTTTAGAAAATTGTATTAAATGGTGTGAATATTTTTGTTCTATTTACTTACTTTTACAGTTATTGTTTTTGCGATCATATCCATCTCTGAAAGCCGCCATAGCTGTAGGAGCTGGTTTGTGCCAAACACCATATCGCACTGAAAAGAAAATAGAACAGTATTTAATATTAACAGATGATAAAATAAACAACATTGTCCTGGGTTATAAACGAGGATTAGTTTAAAAAGGGTCTACAAAAATTAGAATTTCTGTAAAGTTAAATGAATTACTCTTTTTTTAAAGAATTTTTGTTTAAATTGTGAAATCCACTGCTGTGTTTTTCTTAGCCATTGTCTATCAAATTGATAAAGATGGATGCCGGCAGTGTTCTAGACGCGTAATCACATGACCCTCAGTCTGCACCAAAAATAGGGGGTAATTGGTACCATTGAATGGCAATTACTCCTTCTTTAACAGCGGGAAGTTAGAGGGAGCTTCATGTTGCCCTGGTGCTCTCGAGGCTAAAGGGGAACATGAAGCAGTTCTGTTTGTGATGTTTGTATTGTGTCCTATTATTGTCCTGTATTTGTCCCGTCTTGTCTGTGTTTGTTGCTAGTGGTGTCAAGGGTGGTTTCCTTCACCCATTGGGCTGGCACATCATCATATAAGTGAAATACCGTTGATTATGACATAAAACCCCAATCAAACAAACAATCTTCTTTAACACTATAAAAAGTTTGGTCAGATTCATTTTGTTACAAAAATATACAAAATCAATTCCATTCTATTATATGTAGTTTAGACACAGACATTTTGTTTCAGTCAACCGATTGTAAAGGAAAATTATATCTTGATCCTTGAGTGTCTTGGCCAACATTTATTTGTAGATAGATTTGAATTCTCCCTCCATACAAAATGAAAAATGTCTGGTTTAACTAGTTATTTGGCTTTCAAAAGTGCATATAAATTTTTTAACGATCATGTGTTTTCTTGTACTAACGATATGGATTCACCTTTCAATAGAGTGTTTGCATAGACAAGAATAATTGATACGTTCCTTGCTTCAAAGTTTTTATGTAGTGAGTTACTTTATGTTTTGAATTTGGAATGGACGTGCTATGCGTGATGCTTGATGAATGACATCATTGTTGGATTATTAGATAAATGACATGTGCCCTTAGACAGTGTTATAAAGTGAGACATTCTCTGATACTAGTTCAGTCTCTATGCTTATTATTTACATGTAATCATTGCGTGCCTCGCCAAGACCACAACCATTCCACGACACACTTGACAGAACTCACCAGCAAAATAACCCCGGGCTTGATTGCGTGCAGTAGTTTATTGATTTTTGTTCGTGCCCCCTCAACATTTGATTAACGTCAACTTTCCGCACCATATTCCCTTGTTTTAGCAACCACGGATAGTAAAAGTTTGGATTTGTGCCTAGCCGAGTATTGAATAGTGTGGTATGCTTAACAGGTTGAGAAACTTTTTAAGATGACACAGGTAATAAGGGTGACTGCGAAAGTCCAATTGGTTAGTTGTAGAAAACGAAACTAACTCGAGGGCCTGATCATAAATCTAATGATTTGTAGATTCATAATTCTGCTTCAGCTTTTGTCCTCTATGTAACTGCTTACAGTCATAAGTTTTTATCTGTCTTCATCATTTGCATATTATAAAGGAGTTACAGCAAAGGTTTATAGTGGATTGCTTTTATCGTCTAATGGAATACATACTACACAGTCATGCCAAAACACATATTGTTTTCCCACGAGGGCTAATATTAGTTAAATATTCCTAGATTTTTTATATGTACCTTGTATTATATACATTATTTGATTATTGCCGAGGAAATCAGTGTTGATGCTTTAGTGGCCTTTCTTTGAGCTTTTTACAAAATGAGAAATGGAAAGTAGTGACTTCTGATCTATGGAGTAGGAATCTATTAGAGGAATTAGTTTCTAATTTAAGCACAATATAGATGAAAAATAGTCTCTAATTGTCCGGTATACCAAACAAATTTATAAATATTATGTGATTGTATAATATTGATATATTTATAACTAGCTGCTTGTCTGAACACAAAGCATTCACACACTATAGCTATTTATCTGTTATTTAATCTTCCCCCTTCTGGCTTTATTTTTCGATCTATGTAGTCAGCTCTGTATTTGTAGTCTCAAATAATCTGGGAAAATTACTTGATGATAGAACATTGTCTGTGTGAGCTTGTAGCCTCTAGGGTCAATGTAATGCACAAGGTATGTTAGCTTCTATAAAGTTATGAAGCGCTAAAGGGGATCCGATTAATGCTGTAATGTAGGGACTATCACCAAGTTTCCATGTTAGAAGCTAAGTGCAAGCATTCGGACTAATTGTCTGCTGCATACATTACAATGTCGTTTTATAGTGAACATGTCACTGGCAAGATTTCAGACAAAAATATGTTGCAGAAATTCCCAGGAATCGGCAGGAGTTGTAAACATTAGTGATGGGCAGCATGACTAACTGCTAAGTCAAATATTGAATTGTGACAGTGGATAGCCCGCTGGGAATCTATGGAGTCTTAGTAAGGAATCAAGCTGCAACTAGACTACTCCAACTGTCTATTGTCTCGGAATTTCTGAGAGAAGAAAATTGACCAGAGAAGAGAGATAGAGTTTGTTTGTTGGAATTTTGACTGAAGATGGCAAACTCGCGTGATACTCCTCATTTTACAAATACACAAGCTCCTGGCTTCATTGAGACACGTTTCATCATATTTCACTTTCAAGGCTGGCCTTCCTAGCCCCTAGCTATAACATCTAACTTCCTCAACTGTCACTCAGAAGAAAAGGTTTCTTTAAATTTTGGCTGTAGTCTTTCAATTATCTTGATACATTTACCATTGCCACATGAACAGTTTAGAAAAACCTTTACAATATAGAAGTCTTGAATTACATATCTCACATTTAATAATAGTAATCTTAAATTACATATCTCACATTCAACTTTAGAAATCTTTTATTTCCAACTTACATATCTCGTATTCAACAATAAAAATCTTATACTTCAAACGTACAGATACACCTACTAATCCTGCTTATATGTACCGCTTGTCGGCCATCAGGTGTATG
>JAQQZZ010127001.1:0-14088 GCA_030265115.1 Mopalia vespertina | reverse complement strand
TTTTATTATAAAATCATCATTTGTAAATCATATGTAAAAGCCACGAAAATTTAAGAATTGAACAGCCATGTAAAGTCAAAAAATGAATATATCGTTGACAGCCAGTGATCTCCCTTCTATCCAGACTGTTACGTACAATAGCCCGAATGACCATAGTTGTAAAGTGTTCCAACATTTTTTTTTTCTCATGATATATTTTGTTTTTGGCACTTTTACAAAAGATATGTGCACGCCTAGACTGAACTATCAGTAGCAAAATTATGCTTCTTGGAAGCCTGACCCAGGTGATATAGCTAATTATGCTTTTTATATCCTGGACAGATGAGATACATTTTTCGGCATTGTCTTATATTACTTGATATGCAGTAAACACATAAAGACGGGAAAGACACCGTAACACGTTACAACATTATGTGTTTAATTATCTTACCTGACTGTCTTCAGCTAAGTTATTATCGGTTAAACTTTAAGATTTGAAGATCGTTAATCTTGTTGCATTTTTAGCTGCAAATACTTTTCTGTTTGGAAATTACGACTTTAAAGACATAGGTTTGGTATCGTCGGTTTCTATTAATAATCCACTTCGAAAATAACATTTGTCTGAACTGCAATGTGTGGCGTGTCATGCGGACAAACACTTACGACCTGTTTATTATATCTATTGTGGTGAGAAGAGGAGTTTAAATTGGCTATGAGTGTTACCAATTCACTTTCCCTTTGTAATTGAAATAAAATATTATTTAAACTAATTATATTTATCGTTACATTAAAGTAACAAAAAACATTCGGGAATCTAAAACACGATTATTTAAAATTTTAGCTAAACCAGACTGTTCTGTGTACAGAAACGCTAGTCGGCTGCCTAAGAGTTATTGTTTGTTTGGTTGGTTTAATGGGGCATGTAGTACTTACGAAGGGTCTATTCACCTCTGAATCTGAACAGTATTAAAAACTCTACATAAAGTATTGAATTATGTCAGGGACAAAAACGTTGATCGCAATTACCACCATGGTGTTTATTTATTCGAAAGAGTCTGAATTTACTGGAAAGTGACCAGAAAACAAACGTAGTAATATTATATCTCCCCCATTCGATTTACAGTAGGGACAGATGGCCAAGTAGCTGAAGATGGTATGTACATGGACAGAGTGTAAGTTCAGAGTATAAAGTCTGCATCTACAAGTAAACTGTCCTGCAACCGTGGTTCAGTGAGTACTAACTTGTCGACCTACTGACCCTTCGTTGTATCGCTCTGAGGTTCAAGACATACTGAACAACGGGGTAGGGTTCGCGCGAGTCACTCGAGCTTCCTCGAGTCAGCCCAGGTGTCCCCTTTTCCGTTCGAGCGTGTTACCCGGGTCAACTCATTCGTTCACGCGTCCAGTATAGTCACAATCGGGTCATCCCCCAGTTCCCCGACTTTAGAGCAGAGTAAGCCAGGTGAATCACGCGATTATCATGGCAGTTAGCGGTTCAGAAAAGCAAACTGACAAGCTGTTATTCTTATTTTATTCACACTTGAGTGTCAATTAGGACACAAACAACTACAGTGCACTAATATATACTTATTATTTATTTCATAGATACACCTCATACTGATACATTGTTGAATCGTTCCTACAATATAGCAAAATAGCGGCAATGAAAATGTTCCATACGGGTTTTTTAAAATTCATTGTCGTGTAGCTAGATATAAATATTTTTGTCTCTTTTTCATATTTTTATGACCGGTGCATAATTTATATCTAAATAAGTATCGTTTGAATTGATCATGACGATCACACAATAATTGCAGAATCAAAAATCGCAAAATTTGACCTTTTAAAACGTTCACGCACAGGAAGAATCCCCTAGGGGAGTATGACGTCAAATCACACCAGTCGGCCTTACCCGGGGAAGGCGCGCGAACGTAATCCATGTGTTTGAGGGAGACACACGATGCAGTTCCGACAATGGCAGGAAAGGTGTATGTGACGTTTTCTTCCGTATTGTGAGCATAGCATAGCGAAAATTTGACAATCTTTCGTCCTATAAATTATAAATCCTTCTGTACAACGTTAAACCACAATCATACAAGTAAACAAATATCATTAAAGCACTGATTTGCTCAGTAGTATCAACTACTATATAAACAGCAAGATTGATTCTTAAATAGAATTCGCAAAAATGTACAAAAAACCAATTCATACTCCTGGATGATTTGTTCAGTTGTTTCAAGCAAACGACAATTTCATTTTACATAAGTTGTCGAATCATCACATCCATTTAATTGTATTGGATGGCTGGTCATAATGCGTATGCATCAATGTGGTTTTGAATATCTTATGGGATCAAAATGATGAAGAATTTATCATTGATGAAAACATACATTTGTACGGTGCGATTCCCCAAACCTCGTGTGATTCTAGTTGTTAATAATATCATCACTACGATGGGCAGATATAGATGTGTGAATATGCACCAGAATCGTACATTTTGTTTGCTGGGAGCCTACTTACCATTGGTGCCGAGATCATATGCACAGTACATTCGAGGAGGTACCAGTCTTATAATGTGAGTGTTATTCTACCGTGAGTAAGTGTTTACATTTGATTCATTACTCACCATTACATCACTGTGATATAATTAAATTCATTGAAAAAATATTTGCTTGCTAACACCAAATTAGAACCATGAAACTAATGTCGTTCAGGCCAACGCCTTAAGCAATTGAGTTACGGAAGACCAAGGCAGAACAACCATGTTTTTTATCCGAGTAAAGGCTGCACATGTTTCAGTACAGGAAGCACTGACACTGGGACACGAAGAGGGCGTATTTTCTATCTAGAAATTAACCATAAATGAAATGTGTTTTATTGTATGGGTTATTCCGATAGACATGTTCGGGTAGATATATATGTTTGATAATGTAGTGAGAAAGACAGTTTTGCTTGTCTCCAATAGGATTCCAACCAGGGGTATCATGACTGGCAGGACTATCGCTCTAACCAACTGAGCTGCAGGGTCTGATGACAGAGTGACGATCATATTTATCAACGTAAACTTTTCGAATCTTTCTCGTTTGGAAACACTCGCACAAGAACACTTAAAAAGCTTCTTTAATAATTGAACGAGAGATAAGAAAATAGTGTCATTTATTACAGTAAGATGTTGTATGATATTCATGTTGTCTCAATATACCAGGATATTATATCTGGTTTAGTTATAAACTTATCAATATCGATTTTAATTCTGAAAGTCCTACCCTTATCATCTATGACTTTAACATCAATGGAGACACCTTGTTCAAGAGTCGGGAGTGAAGTGTTTTGGTTCTTCAGCATTGTTGAAAATAGTACCTGGCCTCTGACTATATGTCGTTGTATCACCTGAAGACAACAACATAATTCTTAAAACTGTTGATGTAAATGTTTTCAAAATTCAGAACGTCGGATTCACGGTTTACACTAGACACTACATCTGCGATAAGACAAACAAATAAATCAATACAAAGGTGTTACTTGAATGGTGGTAATGTGTATCACTTATGTGACGGAGTTGTTCAAACAGTATATGAAGGATATTGCACGGTGAATTTAGAAGACTATCTCTCGATTGAGTTACGTAGAGTATAATACACGACACGTGAAGCGTTGAGTGGGATATCCGTTCAGCCAGCTAGGAATGCAATATTTATGATATCGCCATAGTTTCGCCTTGCGTACAAAGATGCAGGTGAAAGCTATTTGGATTTATCGTAATAAATTTACCTTCTACGATTTGGACAGTTTTCTCCTGTGGATATTTGTTGTTTTTAGCAGAAGCGCTAAGGAAACACTCAAGTATGTTTCTAAGATGAGCAATGGGAATAAATTTTAAGGAAATTAAATATGTAATAGATATTGTTTTGCAGCCCGGTTGTCAGTTTAAGATATGTGTTGTTTATAACTTAGATATTAATACACCGATATATTTAAAACTAAAAACATTCTTAACGGTTTCGCATTCTATAGTGCACATTGTTCCTAGAGATGACATGGACAGCACTTTGATACTGACGAAGATAATAAAGAAATGTGTCAGTTATATCAACTCATTCTGTAAAACAATAACCTAAAAGACATGTACAGGGTCAATTAGACGAAATATCTTTGCTATGTCTTACATATGACTTTTATCTTGTATTACTATAAAGTGATACATTTCAAACATAATAAATACCTCTCAAATCAGGGTGGGAATTCGAGCTTGTAATTGTTCATGTTATTTGTTTTTACTTTTTTTGTACTTCACAACAACAGCTCTACAGTTTTCATCCACGGTTACACAATGACTAAGTAAAACACAAGAGACCAACGGTTAACAGCTGGGCTATTTTGCCAAAGTTAGAAGAAATAAAAATTCAACTATCGAAAATGTATGCAAACGTAATAAAACCATTGATAGCAATATTGAACTTCGCAAAGATATAAAAATGCCTTAATACTTACGAAATCGTTTACATTTTGCAAACACAAAATAATATTCTGTTATCAATAGTCCACATGACATATTCTGTGAATTTACTTTGTGTCATTCTACAAAAATAGATAAATGGAAATATGGTTCACATGAGTTTGACTTAAATGGTAAATACCTGCTATGGTTGTTTTTCTAAACTCACCGGCAATAGTGTAGAGGAATTCGTCTCTTTTATATCATAACTAACGACTCCAGCGTTTGGAGAGAACACTGTTAACATGGCTGTAGCGTCATCCAGCACATCATCGACCCCTGTACCGATTGTGAAAATGGATTTTAAACCACTGTAGAGTAGAAAACATTATTCTAAGTTAAATGCTTTGATTGATTGATTGATTGATTGATTGATTTGGTTGATTGATTGAGCAACTGATTGGTTGAAATATCAACTGCTTTTCTGATGTCCGTGGCTTTATAGCCGTATGCGATGAGCTGACCTTGTCTTTAGCGTGTAGGATCTATGATCCTAGATCTCTAACACATTAAACTGCTATGCAGTAACAAACAAGATAATTATATATATATATTGATTTGATCAACTGTTTTTCGCTTAACAGACAGTAGAACAACTGTCTACACTAAGACCAGGTAAATATTAAAGGTTGTGCTGTGCTTGAATAATAATATTCCTCTAGAGGTAAGTGAAAACAGGACGTCTACGCTCGGAAAGATAAGGCACGATAATACATTTGTAGTCTTCTTGTGTAAACGACTTTCTTTCGGCATTTTTCTTTCGACGACTATTCTTGATTGGAACTGCTTACCAATCAACAGTAAAAACATTACAAATCTTTCAGAATTTAAGGAAAAGAAACGACCAGAATTTTACTTTATTGGCGATCATCTATCATATATCATTCTCTGTCGTATGGGCAATGGTTGTTGTTACTATCATGACGATCAGTTTAATACATACATATGATATCTAATTCGTCTGTGTGCATTTAACGATCTGCATCTCAATCAGCTGATCATTATCTTCTTTGTTGTTCTATGTTTGACTATCAACATGGAACAAAGCTGACAGATATACAACTAACTCATAAGTTTTTTAACGACATTTAGAAGAGCAACAGAACCGTGAAAACCGGCAGAGTGCAACCGTTTCCCTCATAAAAATCGACTTTACAATCTACACACCGTAGGCCTATCCTCCAAGGGTTGCATGTTTGAAGATGTTCAACTCAATCGGTATACTGTTGTCATTAGCACGACACAATTTCAATCAATATCCATACAGGAAATGCAATAAAATAATAAATTTATTGTATAAACCACTTGTTTTAGTAAATCTTTTTTTCCGACGATGACTCGTGACTGTAACTGCCTATCGAGGCCATTCACACGACAGTCATGTTGGATGCATCTGTCGGAATGATGATTGTTAAATTTGCTTTGACATTCTCGTGTATTTATCACGTTATGTTGATCGGATTAAACTATAATTCTTACCTATATCTGTGTTCAAAATCAATCTCTTTCTTTAATGATCCTGCCAGTCCTAGTGGATACATCACAGCATCAAGTGCGTGTATTTGGCCATTGGAAGCCACCAAGCTTGTCACTGATTTAGCATTATTAACGTAGGTCGATGTACCCTGAAATATGATTCATAGATTGATTAACAAATTGGTAATTAACACCGTCCCCATGGATATCTCACTAATATGACAGCAATAATCCAGCAAAATGATGTTGTTTAATATTATTGGTGTGTGCCATTCCTACTTTCCAGCAAAATGACCACATTAACACAACCTCAAAATGTTATAAGTTTTGATCTTTTAGAAATTAAATTTATTTACAGTGGTAAATAAAGGGACCATGGACACGTTACTAACATGCACGTGTTTTCACGCAATTTATTTCAGTCTCGATGCTGGCATTCGATGAAAGATATAAAATCGACATATCCTAGTAATTTTCGAAAACGTCGTTGTCGTATTTCGACACTTCTTCGTTTTCAACATGTAATGCAAACTCGTCATCTTTGTGGAATTAAACAAGCTTGAAAGTGAGTATGACGTGCAGAACCAACCAAACAAACATACACCGTTAGGTTACGAACTAAGACCAATTATTTATCACGTACAAGTTTGACTTTTTCATGTTTCAATGTGAAAATCACTAGGAATACGTTTGAACGATTAACTAATATCTCATCAATACGTCGTGGCTATTTTTGGATATAAAACAGTAACAACAGACAATAAAAGTCTCCACTACATGCTATTACATGTTTTGTTTGTTTTGGGCGTTTTTCACATCGCTGAACATATTGTTCTTTACCAATACCGGCAAAAGAGAGAAACAAACTCACACAGCAAACATTATTACATTTTCTGAAGTTAAGTAACAATAAAATACAGTTCCTATTGGATATCAATACAGATGGTTGTCTTTTGCAAATATGCAATACAAATAATAAGTTTAGGTAAAAAACACAGTTGTCTTTCCCTTTAATAGGCCTTTAGTAATATTGTATATTTAGTTATGAACGATGTGTGGACATCAGTTGTCAGTTGGAATCAATTCACATTCAAGTAGGAAGAAAATCGTGTTGTAGATAGGTATACCATCATGTGCACCATGATCAATTACTCGATTTATTACCTACAACGAAAACTACACTGTCATTTTATATACTTTAGATACCGCAAAACATTGTGTGAAATACAAAATTGACAATTATTAAGACATCTACTCACCGTCCCACTGAACCATAACTTGGTGATGTGTCGGCCTACTCTCTTCTCTAGACTACCTCTTTCTTTGAGGTCAGCTAATGTCAAATTACCAAGCACTGTTAAAGTAAACACAAAAAGTTATTTGTTGGACAGCTCTGTTTATTTAAGCGGTTGGACTGTACACTTTACATTTTTCCAAGGCCTCTTTTTGGGGGGATGGCGAAACTTCTTAAATGTCTGGGTTTGGCAATCTGGGTGTGATTTAATAATCGCTTTCCTACAGATGCGATAACATTAAAAAGCAGGGCGTAATGCGCTCAGTGAATGACGGCGCATTACAGGGCATTTCAGCGCATTTTAGCGCATCACAGTGTATTAAAGTGCACGAAAGCACCGGACAGCACGCCTCAGGTAGTTAGGCTTCGGGCGTATTATTATCGCAAGTTACACAATTGTAGCCCGACCGATTGTATTCTCGTAGACCTACATGTTGCACAATTTAGGCTAGCCATTTCTCTGTCTGGTTCTGTGTTTAACTAATTTGATGACAGTTTTTTTTTCCGATTCCAGTCAATGTACATTGTTGTAATATAAATAGTTATAATTACCCCATGTTTAATACTGGATCAATACTGGTCACTAGATTGTATATATGAATATATGTCAGATCCTATAGTGCAATCGAAGCTTGTTGTTCTTGTTATGGAAATTAGTTGTTCTGTAATTAATTGTCTGTCAAAAGGATGCTTCAATTGTCAACTTGTGTGTAATTAACCCCTATGTGAGCACGTGTGAAATTGAGAAAAATGTCGTGTTGCGTTTGTTAATAAGCTGATAAAAAGGAATTATCGATCAAGGATATTAAGCATTTGACTCATGTTAATGGGGATGAAACTCGTTTTCTTGAACAAATCTTCTATCCGGTGGTCACCGGGAAGAGGCTAAAAATATTATCGGTTTATTGAAATTTTACGAAATTCAGACATCGTTGTTATCATGCACGGTACACAATTTTATAACGAAAATAACATAAACTAAAAAAAACGAAAATACAAAAAAGGCAAATTGTTACTCCAAAATGGGGGCATTTCAAACTTCAGCTGTAGTATAGTGTATCGTGTAAAAAAAACTGCTACATTTTGCATTTTTAATATTAACAAAGTATATAGCAAACCAATTCCATCCAAACATATTAGCCTCCGATCATTTCATCTACATGTATGTCTACTCTGAGAGAATTATCCCCGATGTGAGCAATGTTAACGCGGAGGAAAATGTCCTGTTGCTTGTGATATCGATAACTTATAAAAGAGGATTGCGCATCCAAGGTATTTAGTATTTGACCGTATTATGCCTACTGAAGTTAATTAACACTGTTTTGGCTTGATATAAATGTTATCCCCTGAGATCGAAGGACAGACACCGCATTGCTGTGTGGCAGAAGAATGAATAAACATACCCCCCCCCCCCCTCCAATTTCATACTGTTTTCAAAGTCTGAGTATGCATGATTAAACATTTATTTTATTTGAACGATGTTCGCATCTTGTTTTGAAAGCGGAACAGATACAAGTTACACATATAGCAACAAAAAATCTTCTTGTAAATACGTTTCGAAAATTTTAAATATCAAGTTCAAAGTTTGTTTATTATGACCGAGCCGTAAGGCTCCTCTCCCATATAGTACATAACATATTACAAATTTCTTAATTAATACATTCATTTCCATAGAATAACCATATATACGATTGCAATAAAATACAACAGTCTTCGTTAGTCCAATATATGAAAACCATAATCAGTCGTTGCAGTGTGGCATACATACTAAATATTAAATATAAACATAGTGAAACCAACACTGATATAACCTCAATATTAAATTAAATTTACCCTTATTACGAATAACAAAATAAACTATTTTATTAACGAAATACCCTGAGCAATAAATCAGTTTAACCAATCGACCAATCAGTTGTATTTAAACTTTCAGAAGTAACTCATTCCATTTTCAGCATGTGATAACAAATACAGCAGGGACTATTTCATGCAGTAACTGCTCTCTGGTTAAGGAGAGTATAATCGAACTATGTTTATGCTTCCATCTATGGAGGAATATTAATTATCCAGCGGATCATGTGTATTGATGTATAAATACTTCACATTATGATTGTGTTGTTGTTGACTCTTTGAAATATAATTCGTCGTCATACAATTGACAGCAGTCAATCAATCAATCATACATTAACTTCAGCCATCCACAGTTGTATAATTGGTATTAAAGATAGGTAGACATCAAATTATAATGATTAAATTAACATCACGGCAGCAACAGCAAGTATATGCGTGTATGTATATCATTTTATTTTAAAATACACGATGGATTGGTTCTCGTGTTGCGTTTGGTAATGACACCTCATGTGTTGAGTAAAAGTGATTATCTATTAAGTGAAAACCAAAGACCTGCCATAATCATTATACAAATCAATCGGCATGTTGTTTAAGTTGTGTCAAGTCTTTATTGTGTGTAACAAGACGTGTAGATTCCAGCAAAACAGAATTTAAGTTCAGGCCAGCATTATAAGAGATAACCGAGAAGGACATGCACGTATAGTGTTTGAAAGTAAGAATGTTTTATCGTAAACCATATTAAGAATTAATTTGTGAGTGGAAGGAACGGTAAACGCAGGACAGCGCATTGGTGCGCATGAAGGCGCATTACAGCGCACGAGGGCCCATTCGAGCGAGTGAGAGCTTATTACGGCCCGTGAATTGCGCATTACGTAATGCATTAATTCGCGTGCTGATGTAATCACGTCTGTATATGACAAGATCAAGACATGTAATTTTTAATTATCAAAGAAGCCACTAAAATAATTCCTAACTGTTAATTTATGTTCCCCCCCCCCAAAAAAAAAATAACCTAAACTGAAGAGTGGTAAATGACCGTGGATACAAACTGCATGCAGGTTAATTCTTTCAAAGGGTGAGTACTGTTATTGTTGTCTACATTTTATATTTTGTAGTGATTGCCGGCAAATTGCCGTAAACTCTCGGTGCTACATTTTGCAAATTTCAAAGAGTAACACTACCATATGACTACGCCTGCAGATAGATGTTAATTGCTTTAAAGTTACTATAATAATTATTATTATTATTGCACTGAAAATTTGTTCCAGTTTATTTTCAATCATATTACACATGTATAGATGGATTTTTCAATGTGCGTGGCGAATTATATAGCTCCACTATGTGACACGATGGATCGGATTTAACAAAAGCAGGCGTCTAAGTTGTAAAGCTTGGTGTATTTCTTTAAAATAACTTGTGTTTTTTAACAATGACCACTGGCTATTATGCTCTGTTGTAAGACAATAATAGCCCACTTTTTCATTTGAATTTCTTGACAGGAATAAAACATATCTAATTGTTTACGTTCAACTTGGAATAACAAGATGCTTGTAAAACACTGGTCATTCGGAATCCTACCCATCCACTACATACACATACTTATTGAGCATAAATATGGAACAAGAAGCACAGTTCTATCTCATTCGTGTCACAGAGAGTACAGTTCTCAGTCTTCAACAAAGCGTCGTCATTGGGAACGCTCAAAATATAAAAGGGAAATAACAATTATCCAGATTCATCCTGAACTTTTTTTTCAATTCTTCTTGGAAATCTACCACGCGATTAAGGCATAGGGAAAATTTGTGAGTGATTTATTGTGGTTGCTTGTAAGTTATGCAACTAAACACGTTATATTAAAACGAATCACTGAAATTCTTTGGATCATGTACGTGGAAGTGTAAGTATTGATACTTTCAGAGCTTTCTTTCCGTTAATATTGATTCATCAAACTAAAAATGACGAATAACAATAGCGAGAACACTTTTCACGGTCGTTCACTTAGAGACTGCTCTTTTCTTTTCAGTTGCCAAAATGAATCTATCTGAAACCCTTACATGTACAAACGGGTGATATATTTGGTCACGAGTGTAAGGTTTTGAAAATACTTTGGGATTTGGGATATAGTCGCATAGTGCGCATACGAAAACAAGCCAACTTTTATCAATAGATTCAAGCAAAACAGAATTTAGGTTCAGGCCAGCATTACACAAGATAACCGAGAAGGACATGCACGTATAGTGTTTGAAAGTAAGTATGTTTTATCGTAAACCATATTAAGAATTTATTTGTCAGGGAAAGGAACGGTGAACGCAGGACAGCGCATTGGTGCGCATGAAGGCGCATTACAGCACATGAGGGCCCATTCGAGCGCGTGGCAGCTCATTACGGCACGTGAATTGCGCCTTACGTAATTTCATTAATTCGTGTTCTGATGTGATGACGTCTGTATATGACATGATCAAGACATGTGAATTGTAATTATCAAAGAAGCCACTTAAATAATTCCTTATTGTTAATTTATGTTAAATTTGAATCAAATATAATTCTATTGACATCATCTACCGTTAAAGTAATAAGAACAGTAATAATGTATTTTAATTGCAAAAAAGCCATAACATCATACGATTGAATAACTCACTTTGACGTCTTCTGATGCTGTGTTCTTGAATTTAATGTTAGTCTTTAGTGTTTACAAAACAAACTTCGTTTATTAATTTTCCTTTTAGTAACTCATTTTACAGGTTGTAATGTAACATTCTGAATTTTCGAAATGTGTTGCATTGAAAATATTTCTCCATGCTGCCTCTTGTATGCAAGTCTTACCCAAATCTAGGAGATTGCTCTCTGTTTATATTGTAAGCGACGGTTCTACTCAAATGACTCACCCACACTGTGTTCAGCAATGCCCTGAAGCCAATCAGCGCTATCAGAAATCCCAGGGTACTTGTTCGTGAAATTGTGACAGGCTTCATTTATTGGTATGAAAACAGTCAGCAGGAGAGTGCTGTTTTCCAAACTACCTTTTGTATCGTCTGATAGCCATCCTAAGAACTGAAAAGTGATCATAAAATGCTCGTTGAATTAAACTTAAGTTTTGTTTGTTGTCTTTGATTTACCAGTAAAGCCGGTTACCTGTTGTATCGCTGAAAAAACAATTGCATCTTAACTGTTGTTTGCCATGGTAAGAAAAATACACTAGAACATTCTTTGGTAAGAAACCTGAAATAAAGATAACCATATATTGTGAGACGTATATTGTAAGAAAACAAATATTACGTTACGAGACCTACACTGGTAGAAAACATTTTTTATATAACGAACATACAGTAACATTAGTATGGTAAGATCACTACAGATCATTGGGAGTTGATTATGGTAAGATGACTACTGCCAGACAATTGTAGTACACAACAACACTCACTTTGGTAAGATAACTACAGTACAACAGATGTATAATATGTTTAAAGAGACACACCATAGCATAACTCGTTCTGGTAGATAACTAAACGCAGCATAACCTTATTACAGTAAAAGAATTGCAGTACGAAAAAAACATCATTTTGGCAAGATAACTACAGTACTGCATAAACTCATTATGGTAAGATAACTACAATGCACGAGAACCTATTCATCTTTTCCTGATCGAAGTCCGTCAAACGTTAACGATTAGGAAAGTTATTTCTTCAACTTCCGTCCAAAACACGTCAGGTGAAATTATTGTGAAGAGCTACGACAGAGGTTGCTTAAAACCGACTAACACGAAATATTAAAAGTCATCTTTTTAAAATTACACGGGCAGAAGATAAATTCAAGATTATTCCCAATTCAAAGAAATATTTGAATACCACATATTCAATGTATTCAATGTATCTCGCCCAACAAGGGGACAGACACCTACATGTAACTACACATTTTGATCAGTGTTCCCATCTATTTTAGTAGGATGATCTGGAAACAATTTAATACATGTTATGGTGCTGAGTTATGGCAAAGGTTGCTTAAACAGACTAACAGGAAACAATTGATGACTTCTCTTAAAATTACACCGGTCAGAAGAATAGTTGAAAATAAAGCTCAATTCAAAGATATTCCTTACTGTATCTAAGAGTTGCCGACAATTAAGGGGTCGCTATATCTTTTGATACATACACTGTGGACAGTGTATAGAGCATAGTTCCTAATATACATGTACTTGAATTAATCTTGATATGTTTGTGTACATCAGCATACGGAAAAAAGTCTTCCGAAATTCAGGGTTTTCCGTTTTTACTGTGATATTGCACTCGACTTCGAAACATTTTGGACACTGTGCAGAGTATAGTGCCTTATGGAGTTTTCGGTGTTCATATTGTATTGCAATTGGCTGAAAATGAACACCCTAGTTCTTAAACTATATCATTTTACGATTGCCATTTGTGATGTGGACTTATTACGATCGCCAAAGCTATTTTTTGACAAATGTACAGAGTTTGATCTCTGGCACACTAACGGATAGTTGTGAAGGAAGTTTTGTGTTGCACTGTTGCTCCCAGGCGAAAGGGATAACTTGTAGCCGATCTGCTAGTGATGTCCCTGTATTGTGCTCTGTGATTGTCGTGTCATGTTTTTATTTGCTGCCAGTGGCGTTGATGGTCATTTCCGTATCCTTCGGCAGGCACGTTGTCAAATGAGTGAAATAAAATTAAACGCGTTTTAAACTCCAATCAAACAAATTATGTTATATTATAACTGAATATATTGACTCTAATAATAAAATTAGTCCGGACTTTAGTAAATAGGACATTCAACCTAGTCTCCAATGTTTATTCACGCAATTTTTTTTTTTTTTTTAGATCTTGCATTTATTCGATTGTAACTTTTAGTTTGATTTATGCAGCTATCGGGACCGAACGTGCAGATACATCTGATACTGATTGAGATGTTGTAAACATTAGTTAAGATTGAGTCTATAGTACTGTGTAACTTAAGTTTAACAATAATTTAATATTCAGTA
>JAQQZZ010126990.1:0-14089 GCA_030265115.1 Mopalia vespertina | reverse complement strand
ATAGCACAGCGTGCGCTTCTTATTAGTGAGCCGTACTGGCCGGCAGAGTCGTGTCTCCTTCTCTTTATAGCTCCATGTTACATGTAAGGCAGTGGGATGTGAGTTGAAAAAACGCATGGGGTCTTCATGGTTCTTACCCTCTGCTTTGTGATTGGTAATTTTGCACTACATCTCGTTTGAGATTTTGTTGGTTAACTTTTAATAAGTTGAGTTGCTGTTGAGTTTTCTCCACTGACTGCTATAACTACCATGTGAGTGCTGTCAGATTGCAGCAAATTTAATATTAGCTATGACTTCTAACAAGAATTTCTGTCAGAAGTTTTTTTCCTTTATGTTAAATTATTTTGTTTGACAGAACTGGCGTGGTGGATTAGGACGCAGACGAGCAAAGAGAATGAGAGCTATCTATTTGATCATGCACCATTTCAGGAACTACAAACTCCGATGTTATGTCAACAAGCTGCAGCAGATGTTCAAGTAAGTGATTATCTCCCCTTACATAAGAATTCTTCAACTAAATCTGATTACAATAAAAATCCTTGACTTCTATACAAAAACGTTATATTGGACATTATTAGTATACCACTACATTAGCAAATCTTTTTCTTTTGACTTTTTTAACAAACCTTTCTTGTCTCATCATTTGCAGATTATTGCAGAAGGACAAGTTAATTTGACCGATAAAGTTGTTAAATTGACTGGCAATGAATGCTTTTTAGTGTGAAATGCCTTTTTTGAAATCGTGAGGTTTTTGCTCTAAGTTAAGTTTTTAAGAGTTGTTTCTCGCTCAATATCGAATAAGTGTCGTTTTTATTTCAGGAATGCTAAGCATATGAGGGATTATGGGAAGAGTTTACAATGGCCGAAACCACCATCAGTGCTTGAAGCCAGCGTTGTGGAGTTGAAGAAACACTTCAAGAGGTACAGCACTTTTTTTAATTTATTTATTTTTTCAGCAAATTCAAATGGTTTCATATGTTGTTATTGTCTTTTAAAATCATTATTACAAGTGACATCAGCTATACCTCTAGAAGAACTTTAGAAATACGAAATATGATTCGCCCTCTGGCTTAGAGCAGTTTGTTTGAAGAGTAGCAATGCTGTATTTACTTAGCACTGGAGGAAAATTAACTTTCCAACATTATGTAAACGCTTCACATCTTCGTTGTGCTAGTGTCAATTTTTGTTGGAATACACCGCCGTCATAAAAATGAAATACCCTTAAGCAGTTTGAATTTCACACATTACACGCAATTTATGTTTGTGTTTTGCAAATTTGCCTGTTTCTCCCACCAGGTGGCGTGCAAGTATGGTCTTACAGCACATCCCTAAGAAAGACTGGCCACAGATGAGATTAAAGGTTTTGACTGCTGACGCTCTTAAGGGGAGACGATCCCAATGGGGCTACAAAAGAAACTGGGAGGGAAATTATCTCTATAAGGTGGGAATATTAGAACTTTTTAAAATAAAGTGTTCATTTATTTACATTGATATAGCTTAGAAGAGATAATTATTTAAAGCGATTTGTTTAGCTTAGTTTGTAAAGTTTAAATACCTGTTCCGTAAACAATAGGGTATGCTCGTCCATGACAGTAGTATTGATAGTTAAATTTTAAAAAAACTATGTATTTTATTAAATGCTTCCTGTCTTCATTTCAATTTTTAAAATTTCGTGAGATTATATAAAAGCTAATTGCAGGAGATCTGATTTTAAAACTTGAAGGGATGTTTATTATTCTAAGTAACTATTTTCAAACTGTGCTAAAAGGACTATGGTCGTTTTAGGGGACAGTGGTATATCACTGATTAAAGGGGTGTTGCATCAATCTTTTCATTTAAGACTACTGTCTTTTATCCCCTGTGGTCTTAGTTCAGAACTTGTAACTATTGACACTTATCAGAGAGATTAAGCACGAGGTTTGTAGGAGCACATTTGTTTTGGTCTCATTCCAGTGTATTCTGTGCCTGTCTTCAGGCCTTTTTACCACGTGGCTGTGGCTTAGTGGTTAGCATGTGTGCTTACTAATCCTACTTCCATGTACTGTTCATGTAATCGAGTCCACTGTCAACCATCCGGTATATGAGTGAGTCACACAATGTGGCTTTGGCAATCGCAGGAGTGGTTTTTATGAGATTTCCTCTCGGTTTTCCTCCATAATTAGGCGATGAACAGTGCGAAGTGGACAATCTGTCGTCATAAAAGTGAAATACCCTTGAGTATGACATTAAACCCTAATCAAACAAACAAATCAGGCCTTTTTACATTGTTTTGTCAATTAATGGATAGATGACTGAAATGAGAACAAACAATATTTATCAAAGATTTCAATAACAACCAGATTGCTGATATTTTGTCTATCTACAGAGTGAGGATAATCAGAACACGACGGACTATGTGAGAACAATTAACACACTCAAGTCCTACGACCACTTCTCAACAGTTCACTTCTCCTCTATGGTGAAAAAGGTAGGTCAACGTGTCAAAATAGGGCATTTTATTTAAATACTTTCATAAACTGTATTATATGTTTTGTGCCCATCCAAACTTATGTCAATTAAAGACTAATGAAATAACATTTGTAACCATATGCAAAATGTAATGTTTCATTTGGTTACAATGCTTTGTATGGAGAAGCGTATGAAATCACCATGTGTACAGTTAACATTTTCAGGAGCATTTTCACAGTGTGGAGTTTTGATTGGTCCATTGTTCATGGTTTTACTGTCCCCTCGACCAATCATACTGACACAAATAATGGAAATCTCCTAAAGTTGTAACTACAAATTGTACTGTGAGAGTGCATCTTTAAGCTTAATAACCCGCTATCACCCTATGGAGCCTCTGGCTAAGGGCAGTTTGATAGAAACAAAACAATGCTGTTTTTACTTAGCACTGGAGGAAGATTAACTTTCCAACAGTATCAAAACACTAAACTTTTTATGGTTGTACTAGTGTCATTTAATGATGGAAAACAGCATTGCATATAAGTGAAATGACTTTAAGTACACCATTCAATTAATCAATGCCCATGTGGATAGTCTACCTTAAGCTCTATTCTGTATAGATAATTCTCCATTCTGCTGAGCTGGTGATTGGAGTGAACTACGTGTTACCTGAACCTCCCTAAATCTAGCTAAAGGGTAGTTTGTTTGGAGAGCACTGTCTTTGCTTAGCTCTGGAGGAATATTAACTTTCCACCTTTATCAAAACACTTCACATTTTATGGTAGTGTCAATTATTGTTGTCGTATAAGTGAAATAGCCTGAAGCACGAGATGGTTGTTCTCCTTGCCCATTGGAAAGGCACACAGTTCTATATGTAATATATTTTAGTTAATACATATGGCTTTCATCCTCTACTTGTTCACAAATATTATAAGTGAATTGTTCATGTTTCAGACGAACAAACATTCACAGAGTGCTGACCGTGCCATTATGATTACAGACAAACAAATCTACAAACTCGATCCCAAGAAACGCTTCAAATCTATGCAACAAGGGATTCCAGTAACTGAGGTGTGTATAAATGATACCTGGACAGGTAACTGAGGTGTTTATTAATGATACCTGGACAGGTAACTACGGTGTGTATTAGGGTAATGATACCTGGACAGGAAACTCAGGGTTGTATTAATGATACCTGAACAGTTAACTGAGGTGTATAAATGATACCTGGACAGTTAACACAGGTGTGTATTAATGATACCTGGACACGTAACTCAGGGTTGTATAAATGTTACCTGGACAGGTAACTCAGGTTTGTATTAATGATACCTGGACAGGTAACTCAGGGTTGTATAAATGTTACCTGGACAGGTAACACAGGTTTGTATTAATGATACCTGGACAGGTAACTCAGGTGTGTATTAATGATACCTGGACAGGTAACTCAGGGTTGTATTAATGATACCTGGACAGGAAACTCAGGGTTGTATTAATGATACCTGAACAGTTAACTCAGGTGTGTATTAATGACAGGTAATGTGGAGTCCTGATAAGGATACAACTTGTCCACCAGATATGTTTGTCTACAACAGAACTGAAAATAAAACATAGTTTGAGGAAATTATGGTTACGATCCTATGAAAGTCAATCCGCTGACAAATACAGGAAAAAGTTATGGCTGTTTTCATGCTTTTTGAGAATAGACCTATCAGTTATATAAACCATGGGAAACAATTCTGTTTTGAGGGACAATTTAATAGAAGTATAAACCTATTATCTTTATCTAAGTTGTGGCTATCAACCTCTTTTGTTAACCTGAATTTAATGTGCACAGCCTAGAGAACTGGGTCATTGTGCCAGCCCATTGGTCTTGGTTCAGTGGTTAGTGTCGGACTACTGATCACCCTTCAATGTAGTGTTGAGGCTTGAGTACCCCAGTAGACTACTGATCCTTCAATGTGGTGTTGAGGCTTGAGTACCCCAGTGGACTATTGCAGTGGTGGTTACAATTTTTTCCATTGTTTTTGAGAAAACCTGAGTAGGAAGTGGCCAATCCCTCTCCTTTAAGTTATATATAAAAACAAACAGTAGCTGATCCTTCTACTGTATCTTGGCTCTCATATATGTTCAAGCTGTCGATTGAGTTACAGAGGAATATATATTTGATTGTTTGATTGAGATTTAATGTTGTACTCAAGTGTTTTTCACTTACATGACGACATAGTGTCAATTTCCTACTGTTCCTTGCTTAAATATGGTGCAGGGCCCGCGGGCGTGGCTTAGTGGTAGCGTGTGCACTTAGTAATCCTGCTTCAATGTACCGTTCACCTGATCGAGTCCGCATGTCGACCATCAGGTATATGAGCGAGTCACACATGGCTCCGGCAATTGCTGGGGTGGTTTTTAGGAGGTTTCTTCTCTGTTTTCCATCGTAATAAGGTTAGGTGCAGTGGGAAAGGGACAATCCATCGTCATAGAAGTGAAATACTCATGAGTACGACGTTAAACGCCAATCAAACAAAACCAACAAACAAATTAAATACGGTGCAAAATCAGTAGGAAACCTTGTACCCACGATTGTTGGAGCCACATCATGTGACATACTCATATACCTTGATAGGCCAACTCCATCTGTTGACGGGACATCAAAGTAGGATTAGTAAACAGACACGCTGATCACTAAGCCACGGCCACAGGCCTATATAAATGGGAAGTACAAGTGTAAGCTTATGTATGTTGTTATTAAATCAGGTGGTTGGAGTGAGTGTGACCCCAGACCAGGATCAGCTGATTGTCATTCATCTTCAGAGAGAAAACGACCTTGTGCTGTGTCTTCAGTCGGGTAACCGTGATGACAGGGTAGGGGAGGTGCTAGGACTCCTACTACACTGGTGGCAGAAGTAAGCCTACAAGTTGTTTTTTCTATCTATATACTTTTGCATAGTAATATAATAATATAATATTTGCAATATTAAAAGTACACAACAGAAATTATATAAACGGTGCTCTGCCCCTGTAAGGTGTATGGAATGTGCTGTGTGTCTCGAAGCTGTATGGAATGTGATGTGTGTCTGGAAGCTAAATGTCATGAAGCTGTATGAATGTGCTGTATGTCTGGAAGCTGTATGGAATGTACTGTGTGTCGGGAAGCTGTATGGAATGTGCTGTGGGTCTGGAAGCTGTATGGAATGTACTGTGTGTCTGGAAGCTGTATAGAATGTGCTGTGTGTCTGGAAGCTGAATGGAATGTGCTGTGTGTCTGGAAGCTGTATGGAATGTACTGTGTGTCTGGAAGCTGTGTGGAATGTGCTGTGTGTCTGGAAGCTGTATGGAATGTGCTGTGTGTCTGGAAGCTGTACTGAATGGGCTGTGTGTCTGGAAGCTGTATGGAATGTGCTGTGTGTGTGGACGCTGTATGAATGTGCTGTGTGTCTGGAAGCTGTATGAAGGTGCTGTGTGTATGGAAGCTGTATGAAGGTGCTGTGTGTCTGGAAGCTGTATGAAGGTGCTTTGGTCTGGAAGCTGTATGGAATGTGCTGTGTGTCTGGAAGCTGCATGGAATGTGCTGTGTGTCTGGAAGCTGTACTGAATGCGCTGTGTGTCTGGAAGCTGTATGAAGGTGCTGTGTGTCTGGAAGCTGTATGGAATGTGCTGTGTGTCTGGAAGCTGTATGAATGTGATGTGTGTCTGGAAGCTGTATGGAATGTGCTGTGTGTCTGGAAGCTGTATGGAATGTGCTGTGTGTCTGGAAGCTGTACTGAATGTGCTGTGTGTCTGGAAGCTGCATGGGAGGTGCTGTGTCTGTAAGCTGTATGGAATATGCTGTGTGTGGAATCTGTATGAAGGTCCTGTGTGTCATGAAGCTGTATGGAATGTGCTGTGTGTCTGGAAGCTGCATGGGAGGTGCTGTGTCTGTAAGCTGTATGGAATGTGCCGTGTGTTTGGAAGCTGTATGGAATGTGCTGTGTGTCTGGAAGCTGTATAGAAGGTGCTGTGCGTCTGGAAGCTGTATAGAATGTGCTGTGTGTCTGGAAGCTGTATGGAATGTGTTGTGTGACTCAGATATATATTCTCCAGGAGCCAGTTGTTCAAAGCACTAATTTTACTCCTAGATTAGATGACGTCACTCCATGTTGAAAACCTTTCTTTAATCCTAGATTAGTGGTTTAATCTGCTATTAGCGACTGATTTTGGTTTTGAGTAACTGGGCCCTATCTTTATACTCCTGAGAGAGCTTCCTATGGTCAGAAGGGCTGGTAAAAAGTGTCTGATATAGCAGTGGCTCGAATAGGCTACAAATAGATATAGATACTTTTAGTAACTTATCAAAGGATAAATTTTATTGACGATCAAATTACCTCCCTCTCTGCAGCATTTCGACCTTCACATTGACACATATCTAAATGTACTTTTTCAAAAAACTTCTTTTCTGTTTTACAGGCATCATGGGAAAGAACTATCTGTGAAAGTTACAAAACAAGTGAATTGCATGCTGGGAAGGAAACCACGGACAATAAGTGTTGTTACGGTCCCATCAAACGGACAAACTTCTATGTTTAAGAAGAGTGGAAATAACATTCAACTTCACTGGGCAACATAGATTTGATTTGAATATATTTTTTTAAAAACCATATGTTCGTCACATGAGATATGTTGTTTCAAGTAAATTTAACAGCATAAGAATGTTTATTTGATCTGATTTTATAACAATAATATTTTTTAAAGAATAACCTCTAACATCAGTTATGACAAAATGAAGTTTAATAAAGATTCCGTATTTCTCTGGGTGCTGGTAAAGAGTAGACATTTGAAATGCAAACAGTTTGGAAAACATGTGGAGGTTGAACACGAAATAACCAGATCTTGTTTTGTTAAAGGGGGAGGAAAGGAATATAACAAATGAGGGCCAAAAAAATAATTAGATTATGTTTGATAGTTTGGTATAAGTTAAATTTGTTTACTTGCCACCTGAATAAAATGCTGCATATTACAATACATGTCATGATTTTTTCATGGTGGCATTCAAATTTGACCAAATAATGTCAAAATATCACAGTTAACATTAACATCCTCTCTCCTTGTAGACGAGAGGTTTGGTAAAAAATGAACATATAACGACGTGTTCTTATACTAAACAACTTTAATTTGTATGAAATTATCAAACATAATGTAAATGTTTTTTATGGCACTCACTTGCTATATGTCCTCTCCCCCCTCACCTTTAACAAAACAAGAACTGCCAGTCATATGAGGAGTAGTTTTGTATAGCTTCATTACTAACAATTCTAACTTAAGGGCTGATATCTTTGTTCATAAACTCATGTTTTAGCTTAATACAAAATTAAGTATCTTATCTTTTACCATAACTATCTACATGCAGCTAAAGTTTGATATCATTTGTAATTAAATGAATCTGTACTCAATTAGGATAATTTATAAAGTAACGTTAAATCTCAACTTTATTTCCATAAATCAGTTCCTAAAACGTCCCCCACCCCCCCTACCTTTATTCCCTTTGAGGTGTATGGAATTGATGATCTGATTTTATTTAGAACTATTTTAGGTGATTTGCTGATAGATTAGCAGTAGATATTTGTATAAAAGGCAGTCATATCAGATGTGAACACCACTGTTCCTGTTTTAGCTGGGCCTCCTGTATGCTGGTATTTGATGCTTAATTTTGTTAAATATTCTTTCAAGAAAAAATGTGCCATAAAATCTGTACAATGGTTTATTTCTATTGTTAATCCACTGTTCAGATGTGACCATCATACCATGACATTCATTTAGCATTTATACAGTTTTATGAATAGGTTGTAAACTTTGAATAATTTTCTACCTTAATTTAAGAAGTGCTTAATCATTCCAAATTTTTGATAATTTGTCTTTCTCACTTTGACTATACAGGGAAAGGAAACTGAAAAATGAAATTTTGAAAACAAAAAACTGTTTTGGAAACAGTTGCTATATTTTATTTTAATGTATTAAGAATTAACTGGTTGGTTGGGGAGAGGCTGAGAGCTTCATGGGTTCAATGCACCAAAGGGCTGCACCAAGCAGATTTTCTGGGGGTGTCTAAAACGGAAAATTAAAAACTTAATGCGTCATGTTTTGTAAACAAACAAACATATATAAAATCTCAGTTTCTAGCCAGGGTAGGAGGCTTCGTCTTTAACCAACCTTCCTGCTGCCATGGTTTAGTGGTCGTCGAATAATCTGTTGTCATATAAGTGAAATACACTTGAGTATGATGTTAAACACCAATCAAAGAAACAAACTGAAATAGACAAGACACTGTTAGTTGCATAAATTGAATTAAACTCATTTTAGAAATTCTTAATATTTTTCTGTTTCCTTTTCATTTTATAGTCATTAGTTTTATGCGGAATTTGATAGCTTACTTGAAATTAATGTATATGTTGCAATGAATATTTTACTAGATCTCTTTCTTTTTAGGGGGTAATATAATATAATAGCATAGCAATTTATTTTGTACTTTTACACTTTATATGCATTTTGTTGTTTGTATGTTGTTTTTTTTTGTAGAGGTACCAAAGTAAGAGCTATCATGATAAAGCAGATGACAATAATATTATATTAGTGTGTTTAGACAAGCATGTGACAATTTGTTAAACAAGCACATGGCAATGTGTTTAGACAAGCACATGGCAATGTGTTTAGACAAGCAAATGACAATGTGTTTAGACAAGCATATGACATTGGTTTAGACAAGCACATGACAATGTGTTTAAACAAGCATATGACATTGGTTTAGACAAGCACATGACAATGTGTTAAGATAAGCATATGGCAATGTGTTTAGACAAGCATATGACAATCTGTTTAGACAAACACATGATTGGCAGTATTCCAAACAAAGTCATCTTTCTTTACTCAGCATTATCACTCTCAACATAAACTTTCCAAAAGAGCAAAATATTTCAGATTTTTTTATATTGTATATTGTGGCTATTTACTGTTGTATATCGTCATATTATGGCCCCAAAAACCGTATGAAACACCAACCAATCAACCAAAGGACAAAGGCACCCTCACATTCTACTATTTTGTTTCTTCATGTGTGTGAGAATTAAGATGTTTTATGTTTCAGTCTCAAAACTATAATGGTATAATTTTATCAGTATGGTGGCTGATACTGTAATCCTTAATTTAAAGTTCAAAATTAAGACTGTATAAAATCATCAACATTAATTATCCATCGGGTTTGGATTTTGAGCATAAATTTTTCTTTTTTAAAATTCTGTTAATACTGAGTATAATTATTTGTTGACAAAGAAATTTGAATGTTATAAAGTTTAAATGATGTTTTATGTTTGTGAATAGGAAAGTTAATTTGTAAAATATGTAAATAATAGTTTTACTTGTAATCAAACTTGGAGCTGTAAAAGTTTGTTTTTTAACATTTCAATTGATGAATAAACACAATGGATTTGCAAGCAAAATAATTGATTTTGGCGGGTATTTTATAAATTTTCTTCTTAATTATGCAAACATGTGTGGATTTAGATGGTTCTGAGTTCAAATTTAAGTGGTAATACATGTGTTTCAATGAACATTACACCCTAACTTGTACATTATGTCTGGAGATAAATCCACTCCGATGACCTTTGACATGTCCACTCAGATGACCTTTGAAGAGTTCACTTAGATGACCTTTGACATTATATCACTTGTGAAATTATCAAATAGTTTGTAGGTCATATAAAAATAGCACTCATTTCTGATCTCTTCAGTGGATTTTCAGAAAGTTTTGTTCTTCATTGTAGAGAAGTTGTTGAAGTTTTATTGGAATAGATTTGTGAAGTTGTTTGGTTAACAAATCATGCCAACTAGCCATTACATAATGTATTGATTTTTATGTGAGGGAAAAACTGTTATCATACTTAATGATCTGAATTTATGAATGGACTAAATTATAACTGGCCTTCTGATTTGAGGTGTGCTGTCCTATGCTTTAACACAGATCACTCACCTCAAATCAGAAGGTCTGTTATAAATATTTGTTTGCATTTAAATGAGAAGATCAACAGTAGTGAAACTTGACAAATCATTACCTATAGCCATTCCTGGAATGTATCTAATGTTATTTAACTGTCTGTTATCCTTCCCTCCTATCTTTCTCTTTGTGTTTTGCTGAGACTATGTCCATTTGTAACAATCTGAAATACTTTTATAATTATGAAAAACTTCTTTTGTAACACAATCCCAGTACATTATTTTATTATTCTAATCTCCTGGAATGTTTATTGCAATTTTTGCAGCTTTTTTTGTCAGAAGTTTGAAATGTTATTTACAGCAATTGTAATATTTAATTGCAACAAATTTTAATTTTGTTAACATATAATTGTACTTTATTTGCAACAATATCTTATCTTTATTTGTAACAATATATAATCTTCATTCAGAATTCTGGTGCACTTGTCCATCAGAAGTTTATCATAACAACAATGTAACACACTGCACAATCATTTGTAACAATATGTAATCTGTATTCAGAATTCTCTTCACTTGTTCCTCATATGTTAACCATTTCAACAATGTAACACTCTATACATTCATTTGTAACAATATGTAACCTTTATTCAGAATTCTCTTCACTTGTTCCTCATAAATTAACCATTACAACAATGTAACACTCTATACATTCATTTGTAACAATATTCAGATTCTCTTTCAGATGTCTAACAATATAAAGAGTTTTACATTATGCTATATAATCTATATATCTACTTAAGTTGTACATTATTTATATATTCAAATTAAGACTCCAATTCTTGCACACTTTAAAATGTTTTTATCAGGATTTTTTTTTTATGACAGTCGAGGAATGGAAGATTTAAGTGTGAAATGTGTCATGTTGCCTGGGATGTAAAGTGTGTGTTTTTACTCCTGACAGACATTGTGAACGTCACTGGGTACATCACTGATCACCATTGGTTTAGCAGTAAATCTTCACTCACTTTCCCCTGGTGCACTCAATGTTACAACTGTAGGTTGTCACGTCCATGTTATTATTGGACACATTCAAGCCTTCTATGTGAAAAAAAATCTGTTGAACCACTTGTATAATCAGTTATATACTAACTCATCTGTGTGTTGTTACAAAGAAATAGCCTCACTTTGAGAAACTACGTTAGAGGTTAACAGTCTGTATAGCACTACACTTTGTTTCTCACAGAGGCTAGTGCTGATTTAGTTTGTTAATGTACTGTTACACTTTGTAGATCTGGTACTATTGTTATATGGAGAAACACTGGTGCATTTGTTGAAAGTCTACTGAATACAATGTGTCTTAGAGTTACTCTGGAGCATTTTCTGTAGATCACTGTTTGTATTGAACCAGATCTGAATTAATTGGATTATTCTTCAATTGATAATCAACTACAGTTGAGGTAACATTAATTAAACACAGAAATCATTTGTGATTAAACATTGTTGATTTATTAATTCTTTTAATTATGTTATTGTTTACTGACTCATATTAATCTATTTAGTGAGGAGGATTTTTTAAATATGTTTATGCTGTGACTTTCAATACATTTAAATAAGTTTACATACTGTTAAAGTTTTTCTATAGGTATATAGTGGTTGTTTATTACACTATCATATTAGATATTTAAATAATGTAGGAAATCACAGGCAATTTTTTTTTGTTGAAAAATTAAATTTATCACATGTAGTAGTTCAAGGGTTAATGATAAGATGGAATGACCTTGACCTTATGTAGACAGACCATTTAGTATAACTTAAAATATGCTTATGATGTGAAATTATGATTGAGTTGATGGTTGTTGATGATCTGACATTCATGACATTTGGTTGTAAGAAATCTGTCAAGTTGGCTTCTCTTTATAGTGATCTGTGACCTTTAGAAAATTCTCCATATTCCTTTTAACAGGGTAGGTTATAGCAAAACATGTATGTGCAAAATTAGTTTGGAATAATTATCCATTAAAAAGATTTCTAGATTTTCATAGGCAAAATTAGTGAAAAGTAAGAATAGGTTTTTGTTGTAATTATATATCGGTCTTTGAAATATGAAGCGTGTGTATAGCAATTTTATCTTATAGACTTTTTAATAATATTTACTGAATAAACAAAAGCAATGTATTTTTGGAATTAACTGTGTGTATATGTTGAATTCTGTTGTATGTGAAAAGTGTCCGAAGATAAACTTTAGTGTTATTTTTTTCGCCCCATTTAACAAACCATGCAACCGTACATACGATTAGCTTTAACGAAAAAAAAGTATTATCTGCAAAGAACGATTGAAGTTGTTAAGAGCGATCCTTTGAGCCGTCTGGTTGCTATGGCCTACCGCCGTTCATGTAGGCATACTCGACGAGTTTTGTCAACTTGCTAAGCTTTATATATCGAGCGATTCTACGCAACAGATGATTCAGAGAGTCCAGAAAGAGTTAAAGTTAACAGGTTTTCGATGTTGCTCATCGATTGCTTGAACGGCGTATCGCTGTAACTAAATGCAGTTCGTTGTCTCAAGAGAATTTAAAATGACTGATGTAATTTCACACTGTTTCTTGCTTTAATACGACGAAAAACCGTGAGGAAACCTCGTAAAGGGCACCCTTGCAATTGTCGGAGCCACGTCGTGTGACTCACTGATATACCTGATGGTCGACGGACCATCTCCATGCATGTTCAGATGGACTCGAGGCAGTTGACCGGTACATTTAAGTAGAATCAATAGACTGACACGCAAGCCACGGCCTCTGCACATACAAGTTAAATCTCCCTGCAATTCACCACTTTTGTGAAAATACATGTAAGAACACCTTTTTTAAGAAAGTATATCGGCTTATGGTGTTTGTCCTGAAATAAGGAGTGCCCTGAGTTAATAGGCCTATCACAGGATTTTCTTGGTTTTAATTGCTTTAGCAGCTTAGGTTATTTAACTCACACGCTTGCGTGCCAGCCCAATGGGTAAAGAAACCCACCACTTACAACACACCAAGTTACAGGACAGTCACATGTAGTGGCGGAGCCAGGGATTGCCCAAAGGGGTTGCCAGGGGATCGACTGTCATAGCCCAATAGGCGAGGATCCAGGGGCCGTCTAGGCCCCGAATGCTCTGGAAGTGAGGAAGCTCGGAGAAGCGATATCAGCTATTTCGGGCAATGAAATTTGGCTTCAAAGCCACAGCAAGAACTGTCTTAATTTGTGTGATTTATGTTTTCCCAAAGTAAGAAAAAGGCCATTTGTTTTTTAGCCATCTGACACCAATTCCTCCTTACCATCAGAATAGTGCGAGAATAAGAAATGTTCCATATGAATTGTCTGCATTTGTGGCTTAATGAAGGGATGGACTATCCCAGCCCAATAGGCGAGGATCTAGGGGCCACCTAGGCCCCAGAAGCTCTGAAAGTGAGGAAGCTCAGAGAAGCGATATCCGCTATTTCAGGCAATGAAATTCCTCTTTACCATCTGAATAGTGCGAGAATAAGAAATGTTCCATATGAATTGTCTGCATTTGTGGCTTTATAAAAGGATCGACTACATAGGCTAGCCCCAAAATTCTTAATGTTTTAAGTGTAATGCAATTTAGATTAAGTTTTTTGTCGTTTTTCGTATTATACCAAAAACAGTTTTCTTGAAGATTTATTTT
>JAQQZZ010126979.1:0-14089 GCA_030265115.1 Mopalia vespertina | reverse complement strand
ATTACATTAGTGGTTGAAAATGCATGTGTCGATTTCAACCACTAATGTAATAATCTTCAAAATTTATGGTGAAAATTAAAAATCTTTTGTGTTAAGTTGGTTATTTGTCATCGATTTATTGTTCTGAAGACGTATATAGATGAATTTTGATAAAAAGGGATGTTAAAAAAAGAAGTCAAAAAATTTTGAAAAAAAATAATTTGAAATTTTTTGTCTAAAATTGGTTATTTCTAATAGATTTACTGTTCTGAAGACGCATATAGATGAATTTTGCAGAAAAAATGAGATGTGAAAAAAGTTATTACATTAGTGGATTTTTATTACATTAGTGGTTGCTACAAGTGTGCAATAAATGTCCACTTCCCTCTCTCCTCACATAGAAACTGAACCTACAAATTTGGAAATCCAATCTCTACATTTCTGACAAATTGACAAGATTATAAGGTATCTTCTGGTATAGTGAGTGTGAGTGGTACATTGATGTCTTCCACAGCCAGTGCAGGGTCGGTTCACAAGACATACACATTTGGTTACATATGCATTTTCCGAGCATAGAATAAACGCTTCGGACTGTTCCAACATGAGGTGACGGTGTAGGCCTATCAGTCATTTTTAAATTGTATGAAATTAATATTATAAAAAAAGGATTTTAAAAAAGTTTGTTCTTTGTAAAATCATGGGGGTAAAGCTGAAGGAGTAACAGCTCCGCCACTTCAAATTCATCAATTCCGCCAGACAGCTGACAGCTGGATTCTACACCCTTGATTGAACATTTTCGCCCAACAGCTTGATTCACGCACGAGCACTTATTGTTCCAGGGGATGTTTATTCACTTCTTGGGTAGAGCGATTAAGCCCCCGTCGTGTATGTTTGATTAGTGTAAGGGATTATTTTATGTATAAATAATTTGCAAATTGTGTGGTATTTACGGTACCATAGTGATAAATAGCGGACCCTAATGCTGTTGGAGCTAACCAATTCTGGTGTAAACATGGAAAGATTTTTTCCTTTTAAGCCCTATCATAACAGTTGTTTGTAAATCAATAAATGTAAATATAGACTTCTGCCATGGTTGTGCTTGTTTCTAATTAGATATCGCTACCATTATGTGTGCTGTTCCGTGTGTATTTTAGTGGTATCAATCAAAATGTTGACTGAACTTATTGGGCTCAAGCAGAGGAAATTGACCAAGAGCAGAAACTATTAGATCATATCACGAAGCAGCTAGAGAGCCAGTATTTGTAAGTAGAAACTGAACTCAACATGACGATTGGAATGATAAAAAGTGTTGGAAATGCGGTTCAACTGAGCATTTTAGGCGAAATTGTCCTGCGTGGTTTGACCGGAAGAAATTACAAGATTTTTTCCGAAACCATAGCTAAACTACAGTTGTCTGTTTTGATGAGCCACAAGGCGGACGAACCTTCAAGGGAATTAGGCTCAATGATTGACAAATTGTTGGTAATCCCAGAGCTGTTGTGAAAATTGGGCAGATTAATTTGAATTGTTTGTTGGACACAAATGCACAAGTGTCAACAATAATTGAAACCTACTTCAAACAGTATTTGCTTAGTTAAGGGGAATTGTTGGATGTGTCATCGTTCATTCATATTCGTGGTGTTCAAGGACTGTCTGTATCTTTATTAGGTTATCTTGAGGTTGATCTTGTCGCGTTGGGTCATATTGTTCCCGAAATGGGATTCTTAATAGTTAAAGATCCAGTTAAATGTCCACTTGAACAGCGAATCGGGAAGTTCCTGGTGTTATTGGATGGAACATTTTAATCATATTATGAAGACACTTGGTGCTGGTAAAGGAAGTGACTTCCTGAAACAGTTGGTTAAGTCAGGTGAAACTGACTGGTGTAAAGCTTTGGCTTTGTTCAGTGAAACTGATGCACATAAGATTGTCGATAGTGTGATTGGTCGTGTTCATATCAAAAGCGAAGGACATGTTGTTGTTCCAGCTCGTTCCGTCAACGTTTTGGCAGGTAGTGGCAAGCCGTCTACGAAAGATAGTGTGTATTTTGCTAAGGTGGAGAGTCATGAAATGTCTTGTCCCTTACCAAATGGGTTAATCCTAGGATGTAGTTTTGTGACTGTTGATATGTCTGGTTTAATGCCAATCCAGACGACTAATTTAAGCGTATGACCAGCCAAGAGCAAGTGTCGGTGTTCAGTTTAGCTTGTCCGAACATCAACTCGAATGTAGAACTTAGAGAAGGTAGTGTTTGTGAGGTCATAGCTCAGGTGAAGAACTCCATTTCTAGCGTCAAAGATGGATAAAGATGATAATATTTCAAGTTCACAGTAGAAAGCTTTTAAAGATCTTGGGGCTTTAGAAGCATAGTTCCGTTTTCAGTTTATCTGACCATGACATTGGTTATTGTGACCGTGTACAACATCCAATCACCACCTTTGATAATGTACCAGTAAAAGTACCGCACAGACGTGAACCACCTCACCAATGGCCAGAATGTCAGAGAGTATCTGAATCTCTGAAATATTATCAGAGATTCGAGTAGTCCATGTGCATCATCAGTTGTCTTGGTACGGAAAGAAGTAGGAAGCCTGAAGATCTGTGTTGGCTATCAAGCATTGACTTTAAAGACTCACAAAGATGCCAACCCTCTACCATGAATTGATGAAGCATTACAAGCACTAAATTGAGCACACTACTTCTGCAGAAAACATCCGAAGAAATTGAGAAGACAATATCCAGGGTTGGGACTGGTGGTCTATATGAATACCTGCGAATGGCGTTTGGGTTTGCAATGCCTCAGCAACGTTTATCAGATTGATCGATGGTGTGTTTGGAAATATGAACTTTCAATCTGAGTTGATCTACCTTGATGATATTTTAGTGTTTGGAGCAACAATGGAGGAACCTCTTGAACGACTTGACAAGGTCTACGCCATTTACGTCATGTCATTTACAAAGATCCAGATCCAGATCCAGAGAAAACCAAAGCTGTTTGTGAATGGAAGATACCAAAGACCGAGACTAAACTCCGTGGATTCCCAGGATAGTACAGAAGCTTCGTTTCCGGTTATGCAAAGATAGCAGCACCTTATCACGCTCTGCTCCATAAAAATGTACCCTGAAGCGGACCAAGCTTTTGATCTACTCAAAAAGATTCTGTGCTTTGTTCCTCTTTTAGGATATCCAGACTTTACTCTTCTTTCCATCCTTTAAAGTTGATGCCAGTCACTTGGAGCTGCACTCTCTCAAAAGCCAACAAAAATGTCAATTGTTATATCCTATGCAAGCCCATGTCTTCGCCAGCGTGAAATTGGGGCCTCTAGGTTTGAAATGGGCAATCGCAGAGAAATTTAGATATTTTGATAGTTGTGTCTACACTGATAATAATCCCCTGTTATCTTCAAACTTCCAAGAAGCTGGGTGCAATAGATTCAAAGTGGGCTGGTAATTTAGCATTATTTGACTTCACCTTAGGTATAGATCAGGCAAGGCAAATGGTGACGTACTTATTCGCAAGACATATCACAGTAAAATTTCCGATTGCATGAATTGTATGTTAATGTATCCAAGGAGAAGAACATGTTCACAAACATTTGTGACTGACGGAAAGACTGACGTCGAGTAGCATTTCCAAGTCCCCCCTACTTTAGTAGTAATGGACAAAAACAAGTCGTATCCAAAAACAATTTCATCCACCTGCACTTTATTTAGAGTCTTACTTAAAAATACAAAATTCGGGAAAAGAAAACAGTTCTTTGTCTCAACCAAGTTATAGCTAGAATAAATACCTTTTTGCAAACTTCCTAAATGTTATTTTTGTTAAGATGTTTTTAAACTTTACAAGTTGATAATGCTTTCCTTGTCCACATCGCACAACTTTGTGATAAACTTTGAATATCCATTGGTCTTTTGTTAATCTTCATATTATATATATGAACTGGGTCATAGTTTGAATGAAGTTTGAAAGTTAAGTTTAATTTTGGTAAATTAATTGCTTCTATAATAATAGCTACAAGCAAAAAGCAATTTTCAACGGCTGCCTACAACATTTTCACTGGAATACATACTGTAATGATAACTTCACCTCAGGTTATACTTCCATTAGTTGACGTCAGGTAAAATAAAAAAGGTTAAAATTTGTTAATTTTATTAATATTTACTTTTATTTTACAAAACAGCGTGATAAACATTTTCTGTATATGTAACTGAAGATAACCACACCTTTACAAACAAAACTTATATATAGGAGACAACAGATAATAAACGATTAATAATATCATTAAGATCCAAATATTTAGTTCCTTGCTTACAATTATGTAAGCTTATAGAATAAAGTTAAAACAAGGTTATGTGAACAATAAATCCTTTCTCTTAAACAAATAATAACACCCATGGGACATATTCTTTAAAACAATCTTAACTGAATATATGTCATAATAATCAACAATTAAACTGATTATGATTAAGTCCACAATTTATGCTTACCCGGCTTCGTTCATTTGTTTGGTTGATTGGTTTTATGCCATCTTTAAGGTTATTTCACTCATAGGACTTCATACCAGCTCAATGAGTGAGAAAACCCAATATCAGGCCATTCATAATAATTTATTTGTTTCCCAGTACACCTACCCCAAAAATTCAAGGTAAAAAAGAAAAAAAAATGGTCGGTATTTTTTTTTTTAATTGCCTTTTTCATAAAATGAGGAACTACTTTTCATGAATTCGAAGAAAAAAAAAACCTCACCGAAAAAGGTTTGGTTATGTTGTTTTTCAATGAATACACTACAATTTCATGAGGCCTATCATAACAAGTATATATATTTTTTTCAGATATAAAGCTCTATGACACAGTTTCAAACAAAATGGTTTTTTTTCCATGGTTATTAGTTAATAAATAAATAAAAAAAAGTAATCCCTACCTACTTATCTACCCAATTTTTTATTAATCTTGTTTCTGGAAACATTTATATTATTGTCTCTGGCAACAAAGACAAAACAATTAACAAGATGCCAAACTGAGGCCACAACATATCCACTTCTTACTCTTACTTTTCCACCAGGCAAATTTAATTACGCGAAGCGAAATTTTTCTAAGTTCCGCATGTGCTGATCAGTAAGCATGCTGGCGGTTCACTTCAACGAAAAAGTAAGTTTGACCAATCTATTTACATTACGCAAATGTCAGTCAGCAACAGTCAAGCTTACATGCTAAAACGGGTTCAGGCAACACTGATGAATACCTGACGTCTGCTCAGGAAACTGAAGCAAGTGACACCATAGACCTAGTTGTTGGTAGAGTTGATCGCTAATAGTGTAAATCAAAACGCGCTGGCGAGACATTTTTCGAGGCGAAATATTTCGCTTCTCGCAAACTAATTCACCTGGTGGAAAAACGGTTTAAGAGCACCAGGGTGACAAAGAGTTCTCTTCTATCACCAACCAATGCCCTTTAGACTAACAGTGTTCCTGTAGCTATCTTACTGCAGACATGCATGTCAATTTTCTGTACACTTCTTTGGTTTATTGTGAAAAGAAATACTTATGAGCCATAGCGACTGAAACACAAACTTGGATCAAACCCACTTAATTGTCTTTCATGTCTCCAAATAAATAATATTTAGTCAATACATTAAAAATCCCAACATCCTAACTTGATTTGTTGAGACTTTCTGGAATTATACTTGTTAGAAAAATATATATGAGCCAAATAGGTTTGTTTAACTGAAGTGGTTTTTACCTTGTGCTGTATGTTATTTCACGTACTATACTAAGCCATGGAGGAAACCACTAATGACAAGAAGCTTGAAAACAAGCATAGTCCACAATAAATGGTGGAATAACACCAGATCAGATTGGTGTTGCCTCTTTGCTGTGAGAACTTCAGAGCAGCAAACATCTACCCCAAAATAGGATATTGCTTTATACAGATGTAAAACAGTTTTATTAATGACAGAGTTTACAAAGCAAACAAAAACAAGAAAAAATTTAGCCAGAGTAGGGGATATGAGTCAAGGGGATATGAGTCAACAGTTTTGAAAAATGGTGTCGTGTGTGTGTGTGTGGATACCTTTGCGGCATTGTAGACATTCTGTAGGCAATAATTTTCTAGAATTAGAAGTTATCTTCACAATCATTGGAATTGTCACAATAATTTCTTCTTTAATAAACTGACAATAATTGTAAAACATTAACTAATTTATATTGACTAACAAGCATCAGATGGTTTTTAGGTCTTTATTTTACAACAGGTTCTAAGAATCTTATGCATGGACTTAAAATCTGATTATAACTAAAGTTAAGATCAATCTTCCAGCTCTATGATCACAACTTTAGATAGCATACAATGTTTTATATATTAACAGATATTGGAAATTTCAGAAACAAGACCATCTGGAAGACTGGTAAGTTTTAAGAGAGTTGAAGACATTCAATCATGAACATTAGTCCCATTGAGCTCCACACTCTTCTCTCTGCTTTCATTAGGAATGCTAAAATCCACAGACTTGCTGGATGGTTCAGAACCCCCTCGTGTTTCCACATTTTCATACAGAGAATCATCTTGAGGAGCCTCTGTTTGATCATCCTCTTCATGCTGATCATTCGCAGGCATCTCATTCTTCAACATATTGTTAGCTGGAAGCTCAAAATTGTTGTACTCGAGAAGATCATCATAGGTTTGTTCACTGTCAACCTCTGCTCCACCATCTGGCGAAGGACTCGGTGATCCAGTTGGACTGGCTGGCTGGTCAGACAGTGGGCTAGCTGAGCGATCAGAACCTGCATTTGCTAAGTCGTTTTCTGTATCAGCATAAGTATTGGCTTCAACATCTTGGTCCTTTTGGGCACTTTCATAAGTGTTGAAATTTTCTTCAGGTTCAGCCTCGTACTCGCTCTCTTTCTGGGCATCATATGTTGCTTGTCCCAGCTTATCTGGATCTTCATAAGATACTGGTTCATCCTCATTTGGAACCTGAAATGAAGTTATTTCGGCTTCTTGTGCTGCATCATAGATGGCCTTCTCTGGTTCAAAATCCACTTCATGAGTTGTTTCTTCTTCATAACCGTTATCTGGTGCCTCATATTCAGTGTCAAATGCAGGAGATTCGTGCATTTCAAGGGCCTCATAACTTTCAGGTGAATTAGCATTGACAGTCTGCCTTCCAGACTCATTCTCTACAGTGTCTAAGATGGATTCCGGGATATCAAAGGAGTAGCTGGACTTCTGAAGGCTGGGTACTCCTTTTTTAGGCTTGAACGCCTTGGCTTTCTTCTCATAATGTTTAATTATGTCCTGATCTGTTGGACACGTCTTCTGGAAGGCATCTGTCTTGTAAGTCTCATAGAGATAACGCCACACATAAAACAACTCTTCTGGGATCTCAAACTCAGCAAATTCCTGCAAAGGCAAAATAAATATGACTGATCATACATCATTTTAAAAAGAGATTGCAGGCCTTCTAACTTGAGGCAAGAGACAAGCATAATGTTGTTTGTTTGATTGGAGTTTAATAACGCAGTACCTACGGTTATTTCACGATTTTCAACCTAAACTGATTATTTTCATTTTATATTTTGATGACAACCCATGTCGCATTTGCAACAGAGTAGACATAGCTGATAATAGGGGATAGAAGTCTCGTCGAGAATCTGTGTGATTTGGAGTTTTGGTGCCAGACTGGTTTTTTATTCCTATCTGTTAAAATTAGAGTAAAACTACTCTCTCCATTTCCGACAATTTATTAAAAAAACAACACAAACAAGTCACTTGAACTAAAACTAAAACGTATTCGATAAATACCATGAATTTAGGTTGAATTTGACATTTACACTACATTTCTTTCTGAAAATTCGTAATAAAACAGGTGTTGATGTTGTGCGCAGCTTTAAGCAGGTCATTAAAATCTGCATTGTCACTGTAAACAAATCACGCCCAATATTATTGATGGAAGAGTTCTGTCCCTTTAAAATTTTAATCTATCTATATCAGGGCTGGAAATGGCGGCCTGCAAATAGCCTAAAGCAGGTCAAAATTTAGTCAAAGCAGTTCAAGTTAAAAACGGACTGCTAAACCAAAAATCAAAAAAAAAAAAATATAGCAGGCCATCCTGTTCCAGCCTTTATAGTAAAAAAAGATTGTAAATCAAAACACATTGTGAAGTTTAAAAAACACGTTGCAACTAGGAATGACTTTTGAAGTAATAAGCAAGAATCAAATGTTGTAATCACGATTTATGAAAATTTTTTTAACTGGAAATAGGAAAAGTTATTCCCCTTAAAAGAGCTCTTCTTTCATTGGCGGTAAATGCATTTTGAATGTTGATGTTGTAAATCCTTATATCTTGAAGCATAAACATTAAAGAGCTGAAAATCGAAATGATATGACAAAGGACAGTCAGGCTTCTATGCTGTACAATACTGGACTTCACCAAGTGCCTGTATTTGCCTGCTTTGTCATTGATCATTCCATGTGTGATAGCAAATGAATGTGCATTATTACATTATTACATTAACCATTAGTAAAGTAAGTTAATAATTAAATTTAAATTTTGTTCTGCTGGTTTCTACTCGTCTCTCTCTGTGATTTATAAATTTTGGTCACAGGTGTTGTCACATAAGCCTTGGGTAATTCTAGACCTGGAGTTGTTGTTTTTTTCGGAAGAGATGTGGTTTCCAAACTCTAGTTCCAGTTTCATTTTGCAGAGGGTTCAAAAATGAATAATTTGAATAGCAGTTTAAATAGAATGTGTACTAACCCTGCATGCCACTTTAATATGGTGTAGCCTTGGCATCAGATAGCAGTCTCCATACGTTATCACATCTTTAATAACATAGATTTGATCCTCTCCCTCTAAGAAGGAATTGAGTTTCTCCAGGTGATGAAAAAGTCTGATACGAGCCTGATCAGTACCAATCTGAAGGAAGGCATTGAAATGCTGCAAACACAAATTCATCAAATTTAGTCAAATTTTATGAGAACGGTCTGATAATACAGGATTGTTTGGAAACTTTAATAAAAAGACAGCCAATCTCATCATAAAAAGAATGCTATTTTGGTTTTATGTTTTTTTAAGACTATTTCACAAATACACCCGTAAATGCCACTTGGCAACAAACAATGGTAAAATACAAGACAAGCACAGGAGAGTAAGGCTATTGTACAAAGTCATGCCTCAGGAAATCAGCTGTGTGTCACCCCTTCAACAGTAGTGGATCAGGGCATGGGAAGCTTCTACTAACCATGAACAGAATCTAATAATTATTATTCTTTCTATTCATTGTCATATCATCTTCCCTAGCCACGAGTTTTATTCATTACAACCCTTGGCGGATTATTCACATATAATCGAACACAGCTTCCAAGCGATTGATTGGATGAGTGGGAACTTCTATGCAACCAATCAAATGTTGTGGTAAGAGAGGACTCTGCTAGTAAAAATGACAGCGACAGTCAATAATGAAATTGGGAAGTGTTGTCAAAAAAGGCATATGTTCGGGGTATTCAACCAACTCAATGAGACTATTGCATATATGTGACTGCCAACCCCTACAGACACCAACTCTCATATATATGCCAATAGTGCTTTACAAAGTTAAACAAATTGTCAAAACTGGAGTATAACATTCAACATATGTTATCAGCACTTTAACTCAAAACTTGACTATTTTATCCGCCAGGAAGCGTAGCTGTAATTTTATATATATGAGATTCATCGGCCAAGGGTTGTAATGCAGAGTAGCTCGGAATAAAACTCGCCAAGGGTATGACATAAGCTCACCCTACTTCGTACAGGCTAGCTAAAAATGTCTGCCAGATTAAAATTGTGAGTAGAAAGACCCCAAAAAACAGATTGGTTTCCTGTAAACCCCTCATAACTAGACCTTTGGATCAAAAGGTGGTATTAACCAGAATTACTTAAGGTTATTTCACTCAAGACAAATTTCCATAAGAATCCTTTGCCACATGATGATTAAAGCAGGAGGCTCGTAATCAATTTCTTGTCACATTTCAAAAGAATTTTTTTACTGATTTAGTTTGCACATCGATGGGAACTACTCGAACTAGCTTTAGAGTTGGCAATGGTTAAATCATTGCATACTGGTAACGAAGCATTAATCCTGATAGAAATACATTTATTTAGATTTTTCCTTGTGCCTAAGCATTGAGCCGACCAAGGGAAGCAGACTTCCTTCTAGCTAACCACATTTTAGTTAGAAATATTTTCATTTTTTAGTCAGTGATTGACACCACACTCAAGCAATTTCACTGATGCTGGCTGTGTTTCTTTTTCTAGTAAAAGGTGAATGTCAGGTAAGGTTATTGGCGCCATGACAGACATATCCATACTCAACATACAAAGAGGACAACACTGTAGAATAGTCTATAGAGTCCTTACATTCTGGTTGAGACTCCAAACACTATACCATGCTGTTTAGCATCACTTTAATATGAACGAATTATCTTGTATAATAAAACCTAGTTTAATTCCCAATAGATACAAATGCAGTACAATTTACAGCTTTTTTTATAAGCATAATGGTAGACAGATTTCCAAAGAAAACTTTATATGCTGTACAGTGAAAATAGTGCATACAGACCAGGAAGAAGTCCAGTGAAGGAGAGACTTTGTACATTACTAAATTTTACTAGTAAATGTAAGGGAAGAGCTTTCTCCATCATCACAATTGGAAAAGCATAGTGAATAGCTTTCATCAATATATATTTCTAAGAATTAATGACACTGGCACAGGGAAACCAATCAATGAATCATTTCATGTTTTCACACACAAGTTTCTAAATAGATCTTAATCTCTAGTTGTCATGGGTAACCTATAGATTGTTTAACATGAACTGTTTTTAAGGTATATACATAGATTGCATGTAAACTATTCACTATGCGATGCCAATTCTGATGATCAGATGGAGTCCAACAATCTCCAAAAAAGTCATACATTTCTACTAAATATACAAAGTGTTGTTTTTTTCTTGTCATTTTGTTTTTTCCATATTGTAATTTCTGATTTACTCAAAGATTGAGTACACTTCGGTTTCTGGGGTTTTCAAGAATGGGCATGCTAAACTTCCTAGTGTATTCAATAGTGGGCTTACGCTACTTCCTAGTGTATTCAATAGTGGGCATACGCTGCTTTCTGGTGTATTCAATAGTGGGCATACGCTACTTTCTGGTGTATTCAATAGTGGGCATACGCTATTTTCTGGTGTATTCAAGAGTGGGCATACGCTACTTTCTGGTGTATTCAATAGTAGGCATACGCTACTTTCTGGTGTATTCAATAGTGGGCATACGCTACTTTCTGGTGTATTCAATAGTGGGCATACGCTACTTTCTGGTGTATTCAATAGTGGGCATATGCTACTTTCTGGTGTATTCAAGTGGACATTCTATACAGTTCAACAATAAACAATTAAGTAACCTAAATGAATATGGGCAGGTTGCGCATGTTTTGTATGCAGGATGCTGCAAGTCATCAGGTCAGTCAAAGCCTGAGTAGCACATCAGCTTACATGTTGAATAGCCAAAAACTGTGTAGCTAAAGTTTTAAAAAATGTAGAATTTAGGTTACTCTATGGTGTACTGTAGTTTCTGGTGTATTCAAGAGTAGGCATACCCTATTTCTTGGTGTATTCAAGAGTAGGCATACCCTATTTCTTGGTGTATTCAAGAGTAGGCATACCCTATTAATGATGTGTATTCAAGAGTAAGCATACTCTATTTCCTGGTGTAATCAAGAGTAGACATAATATAATTTCTGTTGTTTTCTTAGAGTGTGTATACTCCACTTTCACTGTACATACATATACTCTCCAACAAATTAAACAAACCATCCTCTGGATATGTTCTTCAATTTAAATAAAAACTTGGATGACTAAATGATAAAATAAATCAACAAGTGTATGTATCAATTAGATATTCTTAGCAAGAAAACAATACTTTAATACATTCTGATTTTGAAACTTTTGATTTTTCAAATGAATCATGCGTAAAGTACCTTGACAAGTTATAATACATGTATTTCGACATTCACTTCTGAGTAAAATTTTATGTTGTAAATACTTAATCCTTAACAATGCATGAAAAAAAGTCTTTTAGGAAATTAATAAGCTCATGAATTTAGCATCTTCTTTTCTTACACACACAACTTGATAAGCCAATGCATTACCAAAATTTCCTCCCAAAAACACCTTTGGTCCACAAAAGAAAGTCGAGAATTGTAAAAAAAAAAAAAAAATTAATATGAAATTTTATTGTCCGATGCAAAAATAGCCACAAAGAGAGAAAAGGAACAGGTTGATGTCGACAGCCTGTATACAGAGATATGAACTAGATGTACGCAGGATGTCTATGAAGTTTGTTTACAAATAACTTTTGCATATACAAAGCCAAAACACAGAGTTGCTTCATAGGAGTCAAAAGTCTTCCCAAATCAGTCTAAACATATTAAAAGGAGTAAGACTGATGAAACTTTGCAATATTATAAAGGCACTAAATTTGAATGGTATACCTTAAAGAAAACCAGCTTGTAAATAACTAAGGATGTCAAATTTATATTCACTACGACATTCAACCAGGGTTTATTTAAAATATTTTCTTGTCTATGTTAGGGGATTCATAACTTTACTAAAACTAAAATCAGCACCAGTTTATTCATTGTTTCAGTAGTAGATATGTCAATGGTATAAAATATAAATAAAAATTTGGTATGTTTGTGGAAGTTTTGATCAATTTGGGGATAATGCTATATGTCTCTTTCTCCTTAGTTTATGCTATTAGCTATTAATTTGTGGTGCATACATTGAAATTGTGTAAGCACTTTGATTTTGCAGAGTAAAACGATACACTTCTATCCAGCAGCCTGTGCAACACAAAAACAAGGTCACAGATAGGCGAATGAAACAACTAGGACACAATATTGCATCAGGGGTCAATCAAATGTGGCCTTAGATTAGCTGATTCAACCCACAATTAGAGAAAAAAGTCAAAACAGTCATGATCTAAAAAAACATATATAAAACAATTGGATCATAAGAGAAAATATTTTATGCTGCTATTAGAAAAACAAAAACAGTTTAAAAGGTAAAAACACTGATTGATAATATTGCTGAGTAAAAAAAAACAAGGGTACGCAAAAAAATTTTTTTATCAGAAAACAGTCCTGCTGTGATATAAGCCACAATGTTTAGCAGAACAAATATCCCTGATCATGTCAGTTCATAATGTCATAGAAGCTATTCACGTTCGAGCAAATACATGTAATCAGCTGGTAAATTTCTGTATAATATCTCAGTCTGGCAGATAGTTGACAGATTAACTATCTTGTTTGCTACTGTAGCTGACCAGTTGGTAGAGATTTGTCCAGGTGACTGATGGTTGAAACAGGTGTCTGATTTTAATCATCCCCATGAAGTGTACCGTTCCCTTCTGGTGCATGGCCATCTGATGTTCCATCCTCTTCCTGACCATTTATCCGCGCTAAAGCTGAGGCAGGAATATCATAGGAGTTACTAGCTTTCTGTAGACTTGGAGCTCCCTTGATGGGTTTCACACCTGCTTTCTGCTCGTAATGTTTAACGATATCCTGATCTGTGGGACAGGTCTCCAGAAAGGCAGGTGTTTGGTATGCCTCATACAGATACCGCCAGACATAGAAAAACTTCTCTGGAATTTCATAACCTTTATATTCCTACAAGAAAAAAATACATTTAAAATTAAGCCAGAGAAAGTATCTAAAGTATAAGCAGTATAATTTGAAACATCTTTTTATCTTCACGACACCTCACTTTATTTAACACACAGTTACTGGTGAATGAGGCCATTATTACGGGTAAATCACTTATAGTGGTTACTGGTGAATGGGGCAATGTTTAAGGGTACAGGGCCTGACGTTTGACGCGAATCTACTTGTGCAATGATTCGCCTAGTCGTGGTTAAAAAATCGGCAAGGCATTATTTATTTTCAATGAAACTGTCTCAAAACGGAGCTAAAAAAATAAATTTCACGTTCGGTTATGATTTAAAGCGATACTCCTCTCTGCAATAAAATGCATATATGTAAAATGGGCATCATTTCTTGTGTTGAATTATGCTCT
>JAQQZZ010126968.1:0-14090 GCA_030265115.1 Mopalia vespertina | reverse complement strand
CTGGCTACACTCGAGTGATACCACGGGTAACTGTGTATTACCCCTGGGCTACACTAGAATGATATCACCGGGTAACTGTGTATAACTTCCTGACTACACTAGAATGATACCACCGGGTAACAGTGTATTACCCCCTGATTACATTCGAGTGATACCACCGGGTAACTGTGTATTACCCCTGGGCTACACTAGAGTGATACCACCGGGTAACTGTGTATTACCCCTGGGCTACACTAGAATGATACCACCGGGTAACTGTGTATTACCACCTGACTTCACTCAATTTATACTACCGGTTAATTAAGTACTACTTCTTGACTACACTCGAATGATACCACCGGGTAACTGTGTATTACCCCTAGACTACACTAGAAAGATACTACCGGGTAACAGTGTTTTACCGCCTGACTACACTGGAATGATACCATCGGGTAACTGTCTATTACCCCCTGACTACACTCCAATTATACCACTGGGTAACTATGTATTACTCCCTGACTACACTCGAATGATACCACCGGGTACCTGTCTATTGCAAACTGACAACATTCGAATGGTACCACCAGGTAACTGTATATTTCCCCCTGACTAAACTCGATTTATACTACCGGCAATTGTGAATTACCCATGGACTACACTCGAATGATACCACCTGTCAATTGTATATAACTCCTTGACTACACTCGAATGAAATCACCTGGTAACTGTGTACCATCCCCTGATAACATTCGAATACGACCCTGACTACGCTATAGGAATCTGCCTGTTGCCCCGGTGCCCACATATGTAAGGGCAACAAGAGACCGAATTGTTTGTGGTGTCTGTACTGCATTTCGTGTTGTCAAATTGTGAATTACCCCTTGGTGTATTGGTGTGTTACGCCATGCATAAATGTATTTCACTTATAGGACGGCGGTGTATTCTAACGATAATTGAGAACCATAAAATGTGAAGTGTTTTGATACTGTTGGAAAGTTAATCTTCCTCTAGTGCTAACTAAAGACAGAATGACTTCTCTACAAACAAATAGCCCTAGTATTCATAAACGCTTTGCGTCTGTTGGTTTTTGTTTTGTTTGTTGTTTTTTTGTTATTTTTTGTTTTTTTTGTTTTTTTACCCTGTTGGGAAGTAAGTGTGACCTATTCTGCATTGTCATCATATCATCAGTATATGATGAGGATAAATGGGAAAAACTGATGTCGTTAACAGAAAGGCCGGATTTTAGAATATGCAATGTCTTTGATTTACATAAAAATTAAATAAGATCGACCTCAAAGTGTAACCTTGAGGCACTCCGTAATGTGTCGAGCCAAACAAACTGCTGACTGCTTATTACTTTTTAACAACACAACCCCACACGTCATCTCATCTCTTTCGCTTTATCACAAGTTGTGCTTCAATCGCAACTCGCACTGATATCGAATTGATTCAGAATTGAATGCCTACCAAAGACTTTCCACCAATGAGTCCGCTTTGTGATTTCACGTAAGTTTTTTTCTTAACAACGGATGAGGTTTAATTAATTATTGTTTCGTATACAATAGTATTACGACTACCACTGACATAGTAAAGCAAAGTAACTACTCCGAAGAAAGATAATGAATTCATTTTCACTTAACGTTTCGGTGTATTGATCAAACCGTCATCAGAACGATAATAAACCGAAACGTTGAGTCAAAATGAATTCATTATCTTTCTTCGGAGTTGTTGCTTTACTTCAGTATACAATAGATTTTATAAGAAATGAACCGTTGTGTATTTATTTTTATTAAAAAATGGTTGGGTTAATTAAGTTACACTATAGGTAAAGAATAATGTGGTTAAGTAAAATCCACCATAGATAATCGTTTCATGGCCGCGGGTCTGGGCTTGTGATGACTACACGCGGCTAATTAGCAGGACTCTCGACTTAATATTAGAATTTGGTAAACTGCTGCCTATGAACTCCGAATATAAAATACCGGTTTGTCATTACGTTGAATTATTATTTGTATTTTCCAATGTAAACCTTCGTACTGTTAACCTTGTTTAAAATACTGTTGGGATAATCCATCCATAATCTAATGAAATCCCCTTGTTTCTTTTACCAAGCATCTATATAATTTAATACCGTGTACGTTCACCCAGTGTATGTATCATGTATGTTTAACATGTACGTTTATCATGTGCGTTTATCGCGTTTGTGTGTCATTAACATGTATAATGTACGTTTCACATGTGCGTGGATCGCGTGTGTGTGTCATTAACATGTATAATACACGTTTATCGTGTACGTGTGTCGTGTACGTATATCTTACAGTTGTAACATCACTTTCTGGTGAGTAATAAGCTTGCACTCTAACAAGTTTCGCGACATTGTACGATCTACGTCCACATGCGATCCTTTTAGCTATCCGATTAAATATCCGCATTAATAAATTCTGGAAATATATGTAAATGTGGTATACAATATGGCTAGGCCTCAAAGAAAATGTCTTCCTCGTGATGTAATATGATGCTAAATGATGTTGAAGTGTCATGGATGAACAAGTTGAAGCTCCATGGATGATCAAGTTGAAGTGTCATGGATGAACATGTTGAAGTGTCATGGATGAACAAGTTGAAGCTTCATGGATGACCAAGTTGAAGTGTCATGGATGAACATGTTGAAGTGTCATGATGAACAAGTTGAAGCTCCATGGATGATCAAGTTGAAGTGTCATGGATGAACATGTTGAAGTGTCATGGATGATCAAGTTGAAGTGTCATGGATGAACATGTTGAAGTGTCATGGATGATCAAGTTGAAATGTTATGGATGAACAAGTTGAAGTGTCGTGGATGAACAAGTTGAAGTGTCATGGATGAACAAGTTGAAGTGTCATGGATGAACAAGATGCTAGAATGCAAGTTCGAGAAGTCATAATAATCTACTTAAATTTCAGCTAGCAAACACAAATATCTATCACTCATTCCAAATATACTGACAAATGTCCAGCATTAACATATAAATGTAGCTCTACAAACACGGGTGATTGTTGTCGGTACTGGTAAGGATATGCTAGGTGACATAGCATTGAACCTTTGGCCATGGCTCAGGGTGTGCACTTACTTGTCTTTCTTCGATGTACCGTTCACGGAATCGATTCCGTCTGTCGACTACAGGTATATGAGTGAGTCACACGATGTGGCTTCGGCAATCGCGGGTGGTTTTTACGAGGTTTTGCCACCGCAATTAGGCAAGAAACAGTGTGAAGTGGACAATCCGTCGTCATATAAGTGAAATACGCTTGAGGTTGACCTTTAACCCCAATCAATTAAACAAACAAACAAAGGCATAGCATTGCTAGATGGGACATTTCTTACTTAAGGGGAAATCACCTTATTCGCGCTATTTTGAGTTGGTTAAGAAAAACTATGAAAATTAGGGGAATCCCTTTAAATCTGAGCTCAAATTCACACCGTAAAAATGCACCTTAAACAAAGTGATACAGGAATGACGGGATTGTGAAACCTGTTTGTCCAGATTAGAACACCGATTTCATTAATAAGGAGACTATAGTTTGACTTCAGAAGATTTTTGAAGCAGCAATTAGAACTGATATTGATAAATACAGCGATATGATTAATACAAAAATTAACTCGCCTTTGTTACATATTTTCCTGTTCTATCCATTTCCGTTGCCAGTTTTGAGATTTGGTAGAAACAATTCAGAATTATGTACTTATGCCGATATACAAATGTTATCAAATAACAAGTGCTTAGTCCTGTAACAGATAAGCTACAGGGGCATATTGATATCGATACCCGAGTTTAATTAAAAAGGATTAAACGGCATTATGATACACAGCCATTATATTGGTGTGTGTCGCTGTGGTTCGGTGGGTTACTAGTTGATTGCTGAACCCGTGTCCCTGATAAGGCAGGACCGAGACGGTCTGAAGACCTTGGGGTACACAATGGAACCGTGTGGGTTTCAGCGGAGACTGGTGGTTTCTCATCGGTTCACCGCCAAACACCATCAATGGGTACATTCGCAATGTAAGATATGACTTCAATGTAAGTGTTAAGTTTAGGGTATGTTAAGGGTTAGGTTTATATAGGGTAAGTTTAGGGTTAGGTTTAGGGTAAATTTAGGGTTATGGTTTAATAGTGTTGGGTTTAGGGTTAGTTTAGGGTAAGTTTAGGGTAGGTTTGGGGTAGGTTTAGGATTATGGTTTACCAGTGTTAGGTTTAGGGTTAGTTTTAGTGTAAGGTTTAGGGCAGATTTAGGGTTAGCTTTAGGGTACATGTAGGTATAGGATTAGCTTTAGGATTAGCTTTAGGGTTAGATTTAGGGTTAGCTTCAGGGTAAGTTTAGGGTTATAGTTTAATAGTGTTGGGATTAGGGTTAGTTTTAGGGTAGGTTAACTGTTAGCTTTAGGGTACGTTAAGGGTTAGGTTAAGGGTTACGTTTAGTATTAATCCTTACCCAGAACTAAGTATTCACGTTTTGTCCTACATCACGGACATGCCCAGCCCAAATTTTCAAACGATAATATAGAATTTAGTCTTTGTGCCTTTTAAATGTATGCTCATTGCAGTGTTTTAATCATTCGATTGATATTAAAGTTTTATCTATGAGATATTTTTGGGTTGTGAGTTTCTTAAACACTAACATCTGTGTCCGTCCAGTTGGAGCCGTCGAACACAATTAAGTTCATTATCTCAAATAAACAACATTTAAAACTCATTTTTGTTATTTTTTCCACTGGCGCGATGTACAGATGTATAAAGTCAATTAACATTGAATAAAAACTCTTGTGTTGCGATAAATAGCACTCGAGAGATTCCAAGACTAGAGGAGAGTGATATTTATCGTAATGCAGTGGCGCGGGTGGTTGGAGGGAGCTTCATGATGCCCTGGTGCTCTCAGAGCTAAAGGGTAACAAGAAGCCGATCTGTTTGTGGTGTCTGTATTGCGTCCTGTTATTGTCCTGTATTTGTCCCGTCTTGTCTTTGTTTGTTGCCAGCGGTGTCGAGGGTGGTTTCCTTCACCCATTGGGCTGGCACGTCGTCATATAAGTGAAATACCCATGAGTACAACGTTAAACCCCAATCAAACAAACAAACAAACGTAATGCAGTAGCTCGAGTTGGACATACTTGACGTCCTATACACTTTCAGGTGATTTCAAAATTTTCCATGATGTTTCTCACCTGCCAAAAACTACTTTCCGGACAGTTTGGCTGGGGCATGAATACAAAGTGTGATCTACTCTCTATCAGTAGGCTTATCACTACGTAAAAACATTCCGCATAAATCATGGAAGTACTTTTTTATGTCAAGTAAATCGAAAGCTAGTATTGATAGGAATCAATTTTTAATGGAGCATAAACTCCTCTTTTCTTTGCTGTGACAAGAATGGAACAAGCAGACGACGCCATTATACCATATATATGGAACATAAAGCGCATGTGACATTAATCGTATTTTACGGCCATTTATAGGTAAGATAGTGAGTTCATGATCCATTCTAAAATATAATTGATTCTTCTTCCTACGTCGAGACATTGACTCTAAGATACACACGGGCCATTTTGTTTTGCACTTCTTTTATTTGTTGATCTGAGGCAAACGTCGCCCCAACAATTGGCAGAAATTAATGCGCGACGGCCGGCCTGACATAGCGTACGAGAGTTGTCTTTGTCTCGTCCGCTATAGAACATCTTGCGAGAATACGATTGTTCATGATCCTCATTTATTCGAATCTAGAGCACATGATTAGCTTGCACGAAAGTAGTCCGTCTGGTCGTTGACTTGACCAATCAGAGGTACTAAGTGATGACATCACTAATGATGTTGCCGTACAATAATTCTAAACTGATCTGGTGGAATAATTGTTTCTGCACTTTAAGAATACCAATACTGACGCTGAATGATTTTTGTGGTTTTTAGAGAGTGAATATTAAAATTATTTCCGTTATTTTAGATTAACACTGTATAAGTTCGAACGGATTCTAGTTCATAATTTTTGTCCTGTTAAAATCGGTCTGGGAATCGACGTGGAAGGCACAGAGTGGCCAACAGTTGTTTCCTATGCATACGAACGAGGAGGTGTACAGCGATTTACGGACAAGTAGCATAGACAGGATAGCCACGGTGATGAAACTATGGAGTTCAAATAGCACTTAAACAGCAAATAAAATGCAATTTGTCCAGTTTGAAAATCGGTGTGTAAATAAAAGTGTTGAAATATATATGCTAGCTACAGATTAAAATATTGACATATTTCTTGTTTCGCTTTTCCCAAAGTCTCCCTTTGTCTTCTGGATACTGGATAAGTATTTCATAAATTTTAAAGATATACAGTGTTAAAAATGTGGCTCAAAGATTCAGTTGTTTGTATATGCGCAGACAGGAAAGACAACTATATCTGGTGATTACCATATCAACAAATAAATTGCATGACTGTTCGGGCAATATCTCTGCTCAAGCAAATATTTACACAAACAGCGACAAAAGAAAATAACTATTCCGAAACACCCCTATTGAAAACGTATACTGTCATATAGTTCCAAGACTTATCCTAGAAGATAAGTAAAAATAAACGAGAGATATACATTTCATCCTATATGAAGACGTATGAAGGACGACCGCGGAGAATCTAGCTCGTAAGGTGCACGATTAACTTTTCTCACACTTTCTCGCGTTATTTGTCATCTTTATGCACATTTCAAATAGAATCGATTTTATACTTCCTACGTCGAGACAGTGACTCCAACATACACCCGGGCCATCTTGTTTTGGGCTTATTTTATTTGCTGAATTGTGGCTAACTTCGCCCAAAATTTTAGCAGAAATTAATGCGCGATGGTCTGTCATAGCGTAAGAGAGTTGTCTTAGTCTCGTCCACTATAGAAACCCTCGCGAGAATACGATTGCTTCAGGCAGTCACCCAACGTGTTATCTTTAACGTCACGTGATGTTTTATCTAGAATAAATGATCATAAAGCCAATGGTTCACCTTTCTGCTCATAGAAGAGACATCGCAGCTGTTTGTGAGAACTCTTGGAATTGTTTTATATTGTGCTCATATATAACAGTGGTAAGCCCTGCCTTTATGTCCAGGTCTGCTCGTTGATTCCATTTAGTTTGCACACGAACTTTCCTCTGTAACGGTTCCTCTATATCAGGCGCATTTATTTAAGGCCAAACTTGGCTAGTTAAGAAGGATTCTCAATTCCGTAGAATTGGCCCAAATGTTCCATATGTTTCTTAAGAAGCCACGCGATTGATCCCAATTTGAGGCATTTCTCGCGTTACTTGCCATGCACAGACAGTCAGCTAACCTGTTATCTTTAAAGTCATCTGGTGTTTTACCTGGAATAAATGATAATAAAGCCAACAGTGCACCTTAATGGATTTTTCATTCTCGAAACTTGTTGAAACATATACCTATGAATAAATAGACTATCAACAACAAAGAATAATTATTGTGTCTTGAATAATTTTTGTGTCTAATACTATTTTGTGTCTTATACTATTTTGTGTCTTATACTATTTTGTGTCTTATACTATTTTGTGTCAAATACTATTTTGTGTTTAATACTATTTTGTTGAAAATACTATCAACAACAAAGCTTCGGACTGGTAATCTACAGATTAGAAGGTTACATCACACCGCAAGGTCACTTATGTCAAGGATTGTGATAAACAACTGTTTTTATCGGCCATTATCTGATAACACCAGTGACAACTGTTTTTATCTAGCTCGTAAGGTGTATGTCATCTATATGTTATGTATGTTATCTAACCCACCGATATCACCATGCCAAAATTGTCTTCGTACACGGCAACTGTCTGTCCTACTTTTAATTCTTTGATTCTTACGCGGTGGTAATGCGGTTAAATCTTCATTATTGTCAGTGAGTTCGGCTAAATCTGACAGTGTCAACGGGGACTGCCCCAAGTAGAGTTAGGTGCACGATTAGCTTTTCTCATACTTTCTCGCGTTACTTGTCATGTACAGGCAGGCAGTCAACGTGGAATCTTTAACGTCACGTGATGTTTTGCCTAGAATAAATGATAATAAAGCCAGAGGTGCACCGTAATGCCCAAGTAGATAACACCGAAGTGATTTGTGATTGTACACTTGTATTTTGTAAGCCTGTGTTTAGAGTACAACCTTTAGTCGAAGCGGATGAATAACACATTTAACAGCTTTTCCTCACAAATTGCTAATTGTTGTAAAAGCACCTTGTTCATATAAGTTGCTAAATCAAATTAAACTAACTCATAACACTCAGATCATTGAATATGAATGCAAATAGACCGCATGACGTCAGGTAACAATGCGTTGATCAACGACAACATTCCCAAGTGATGTTGTTGTTGTTCCCTAATGGTACAATGGTTAGCGTGTCTGCTTAATAATCATACCTCGATGTACCGTCCACGGGTTCGAGTCCGCTTGTCGACCATCACATATATGGGTAAGTCACCTGGTGTGGCTCGAGCAAGCGCGGGGATCGTTTTTACGAGATTTCCACCCGCGTTTCCATCGTATATAAGCAAGTAACAGTGTGACATGGACAGTCCGTCGTCATGTGAACGAAATGTCTCAAATGCTCCTTCAAAAAAATAGCTTCATTGGAATAAACATTGGCATACGCGTTTGAAGATAGGAAAATTTTAGAGGTACGGGTGGAAAATGATTGTCTTTTTTGGAACCAAAATGCATTCATCATACCCTTCCTACCTTGAAATTCATTTCCATCCACGCTAAAGTCATTTATACTCAACAGGTGGAACTCAAATTCAGGGCGGAAATTCAAACGAAATACAAATAATACAAAACAATGTAATTCATGAAGCGCCGTAGGTAACAGATTTATAATATCCCGTAACTTTAAAAAAGTCAACGGGATTTAATTAAACTATTAATCCACAGCGGCTCTTTCAATACTTATTTAATTGGTCTTAAAGTTGGCAGCGGGCGCATTTGAAGAAAAAGTTACAGAATTTTGAATTTACTTCAATGACACATTTTACAACCATACATCATGTATGTACAATGTTGTTTTCGGGAGACACATGATGCGAGATTGAATCGGATCAGGATATAAAGTCCATGGCCGATTATGCGCGACTTGTTGAATAAAGTCCAGTCATCTTTAACTTCTTATTGACCTTTGAACAAGACATTGGTAATGCGCGAGTTATATACGTTGATAAGGCGATATGTGTCTGTCTAGTATTGACATACAATCTCACATTGCCCTGATACGTTACAGTTTGTATCCTGCTGGACGTATCAGCGGCTGAGCTAGATATGTTATCATTTCAACTATATGCAAGATAACACACCAACTATACCACATCTGACAATATACCCCAAAATACACAATTGTATGGACGTGAGAAAGAAAGGAAACCCAAGATAATATGTGAGTTAGCTTCCTTTCTCTAAAAATCAAACCAAATTGTTATTTGGAAACTGAAATTATTTAAAAACTTTGAACAAACGTAGCCCGAAGATCTGAGACTATATGTTTTTGTATGTCAGAACGTGTAGGGACGTCCCAATACAGTCATATGCCCGATGTGTCGTTAAATAAAGAAATTATAATAACCCTGTAAATATACGATTCTGATGTTGGTTAGTCGCTAAATATACCATGAATAAAAAAGATGAATACATGGAATCGAATAGATATCATCTATTCCCAGATGAATGGATAAAGGTAGAAATTACTATAGTATTATTACATTACCATACAGCTGAGACCGTTTTATTCAGTATATATAACGCGAATATTATTTTAAATATTGATAATATACCGATCTTGGACGTAATAGTTTACGTATTTACCAAGACAACTTAGCAGAAATTAAATATTTCTGCCGCATAAAATGACCAATACAAGAAACAATGGTTTACAGTTCATCAATTCTAAAATAAAGTTATCATGGTTATCAAGTTATCAAGATTTAGTTATATATTTTTAAAATGCAGAGAGATAGAAGTTATACTTTCCTTCTTCAGAATACGAGCGTGTGGTTGGAGGGAGCTTCCTGTTGCCCGGACGTTCTTATAGCTAGGGGGACAGGAAGCTGTATGGTCTGGATCTGGCTGTTCAAAGCTCCATTACAACATTTGCTAATCAGGGTATTGTTCCACAAAGTGATCTTAGCCTTAGTTGATCTTAAATACCATGACAACCCAATACATTCATCACTGGTCACCATGGCAATAAAAGATGAACTTAGGCTAAGATTAGTTTGTGGAACGGGCTCCAGGCCTTCTGATTTGAGGCGAGTGCTCTGTGTTCGAGCATAGGGCAGCACACCTCAAATCAGAAGGCATGTTGCTTGCCCCTATTGTATTGGTAATTGTGTCTGTTGTCGTGTACAAATACATGTATTTCATTCTTTACACAGTATCAATTGTTCTTTCCAATTTAACTCCAATTTGAATTTCATATCGTGTGCGAGTCGCGATTTTGGTATACCACCTCAGACACGTAATTACTCTCGGGGTTATCTTGGACTTGACCTTTGAAGTATCGTCTACTCGGTAACTTAATACTTCCACATTTAAACTTTCGTAATCTACGACCTGCCCTCGCCCCACTGCCCAGGAACTATTTTATGTATTAGCGCGTAACACATTGTGTGTATAAGGAGCACTCAATACAAGAATCGATTCTACTTCCTATTTGAAGACATTGACTCTAAGATACACTCGGGCCATCTTGTGTTGAACTTTTTTCCTTTGCTGATCCGTGACAAATGTCGTCCTAAACATTGGCGGAAATTAATGCGCGATGTCCTGGCATGGCGTACGAGAGTATTCTAAAATATAATCGATTCTTCTTCCTACGTCGAGACATTGACTCTAAGATACACGCGGGCCATCTTGTTTTGAACTTCTTTCCTTTGCTGATCCGTGACAAATGTCGTCCTAAATATTGGCGGAAATTAATGCGCGATGTCCTGGCATGGCGTACGAGAGCTGTCTTAGTCTCGTCCACAAAGAAACTCTCGCGAGAATACGATTGTATAAGGACTTGTGAATGATGTACTGGCCTAGTTATGTTCTTACTTGAGGATGGTATTCCATTGTTTATAGACTCTAAACTAACTAGATGCTTGAAATATTCTCACGCCATTATAATGCAAGGCATATCATTTGTTATTGGTATGAAGATTCAATCAAATTTATTTCTGTTACCACCGTGATTTTTGTTTTTCCTCCTAAAAACACATTTGGACAGCCGTAAGTTACAATGAAGAGTTTAACATAATGCTAACAAACCGTACAATTTAGTTCCAGCAATTGCTTGAAGAATTCGGCTCTCCTCAGAATTAAGCATCGGTATTTGTGTTTCTAAAACCTTAATATTATGAATACGTAGACTTCCTTTTGGTAATGCTGGTGGTTGGAGGGAGCTTCATGTTGCCCTGGTGCTCTCAGAGCATTATGACATAAGGCCATCCAATTAGCGGAACAATGATTAGGCCTGTATATCACATAAATGACATCGCCTTCGAATAAGAGCCATCACTTTAGAAGAGATGTAAAATGCAGCAAAATGACTTGTTTCATACAACGGCAAGGACTTGTAGTGTCTATAGATATGGCAGCTATATATCACGAGACTGAAAAATTTTAATAAGGCAGAATAATATATGGAAGGCAACTTCTCGTTTAGTTTTTCCCACGATGAACTAATACGGCAAAACACTAGACGGCGTAAAAATAAACGAGAAGTTGCCATCCACATAGGGATTTTCCCTAAAAGTTAATCAACTAATTAATGCCATACAAAGATGAAATACAGTCTAGAACAGAATCTTCAAAGATTTTTGAAAGACAAAACCAGTATATAGCGCCATACACAATATTATAAATAGCTTAATTTAGCAGGAAAACAAACACAATCTTTGAAGAACAAAACCCAAATAGAAACTGATAAGAACAAGAATAATCGGAAACAAAATAAATCACTATTGTCGAGACTTTTATCAAGCGAAATTATCACACAGGCATTGTTCTGAGACAGGGAGCCGTTAGTTATTGCTTTATGTACATGCGATTGAAGAATCGGTGGGTCACTCCCGTTCCAAGGGTTTGGGACAAGGGGGAGGAAAGCCTCGAAACGAGTTCGGTCGATTGCTATGTTGCAGAAAAAGATAATCTTTGACTTTGACTTAAGACTTAAGGTTGGTGACCTCTGACCATTGAGGATCAGAGCCCTTTATGGACTGACGTTTGTGGCTTAGTATTAAGTGAAAAACATTACGTGTATAGACATTTTGTGAAGACTGACGATGGCAAGGGTGAAAGACAGGGCACATTACCTCATTGGTAATTACTTTTCCATTTTATTTTTGTATGATTTGAAAGATTTAGAGGGTTTAGGATATGGATATTTGCGATAAAATGAACAAATGCTATGTTGTTTTGTCCATTACGTTTGTTGTATCGAATAATAGAACAACAGTCAAAGGCATCAAGGTTGTACTAGACCCTGCATCGATTTTGAGAAAGCAATTGTTCTCAGCCCACCATATCGTGGACTATAAATCAGAACACTATGTAAGAATATATTTTTTGGAAAATTTGGATGCCCAAGATTACAAGATTGCAGAAAATGTAATAATAACTTTGGGTTAGTACAAATATATGTCGAGAAAAAATAAGAGTCAATTGTTTAGAAGTTGGGATGTTCATACACAAGCAAGACTGTGATGGATTACACCTTCCGTCTATTAATGTTGCGATGTTTTGGTAGAGATTCTATCACCTTTATTAGGCCTAATGAGCAGGTGAATTGATACAAGTATATATAAATTGGATTTTTAGGAAGCCAACACGTGTACGGGGCTTTAAGGCAATATATATATATAAGCAGTCGGTAGAGTGTTGGGCCTGTAACCCAAAGGTCCCGGGTTCGAATCCCGGTGGAGGCAAGCCAATTTTTCTCTCTTCATTTATTCAAAATATATGTATAAGCATTAGAATAATAAATCAGCGTGATTAACATTGACAATATATAGGGGGTTAATCGGAGTTATGAACTTACACTGACGCTTATAAAAAAAATAGTCAACCGTTCCAATCAAATTTTTTGTCCATTATTGCCGTGAATTTACGTTGGGTTGCAGTCTAAATTGGTAAGATGTTCTATATGCTCTTCTGTAAAACTTATACTGTATGTCACTTACTTATAATATTGTCTTTTGTTGGCTAAAAATGTGTAGGTCCCATCCGACCAACAATGTAAATAAACATCCGGTCAGATATATCTCAGTCCATCAATCACACATGTAAAAAAAACACTGAAAACGCACTTTGTACATTATCTTCAGAAATCATCCCCCCGGGTACCGACGCCAGGGGGCGTGAAAGCACTCTGCACATGTTAAGTAAATATGGAACTTTTCGATGGCATAGGGGTCATTCAAACTTGAACCCCAGCGTCTGACTGCTTAAAAATCGAGATTTCTGTCTTCCAACGTTTTAGGTAACATTTTTATTTAAGTGGAATATCAAGGAAATTGAATAAGAAAGCGAATTTCTTCATTAAGTATTAACGACTGTCCCCAGCTTCTGACTGCTTAAAAATCGAGATTTCTGTCTTCCAACGTTCTAGGTAACATTTTTATTTAAGTGGAATATCACGGAAATTGAACAAGAAAGCGAATTTCGTCATTAATGTATAAAAAAAGAGAAATACGTATACACTTTTGTATTGGAATTTGGGGTGTTTTGTTTTTAAAAAAATTCGGAGATGGTGACACGTGGCCACAAAGAACAAAGCGTTGATGCATTGGCTTGGCCGGCTTGTTTTAATTATCTAATAATTGTCTAATAATTTGAATTATCTAACTTACTTATCTAAGTATCTAATTAACTCCCGAAATGTGTTTGTTTAAATTTTCATATATATATTTATCATATGTAATTGAATAATGCTTTTTACTATATTTTGTTCTATAAATACCAATAAATATTTAAGATATATAACATGAAATGAGGATATGTATACTGATGTATTCATAACCCATGCCGAATATTTTGTTAGCTACATTTTTAACAATATTTTATACACCATATTCATGGT
>JAQQZZ010126957.1:0-14090 GCA_030265115.1 Mopalia vespertina | reverse complement strand
ATGCAAAACTGTGAAATTTTAGAGCCCTTAAACATTTTGACTTAAGCATAAAACTGCTTTGTGGAATCGGGCCCTGACGTCAAAAATAAGCCAAGTTAATAAAATTCAATGCAGGTAATGCGAAACATTAATTAATCGTTAAAGTCTTGCTGGGTCGATTCTGACGAAACAGCTCTCTAAAACTTCTATGACGAGGAAACACATTGTGTATGGATAATTGATTTTTTAGAAAGCTTCGATTCCTTGAACGACTCATATGCTAATTACGAAATAAAGTAAAATGGAGTGCGTCTGTGGTTATTCATGCAGTTACTATAACACCAAATAAATTATTTTATCCACGTGAACGGCAAGTAGTATGCTCCAATTTTTAAATTTAGTTGCGATTCCAGTGTGTCCGCCCAAATTGAGGAAATGCATCCTTCGGAAGGCATAAAGGATCTACGGCAAAACCGAGATAACAAAAACAAAACGAATAAAGCTAACTTGTGATGGCCAAGTTGAGCTCTTTAAAACTCAAGAAATTTGAAAATTCTACGATGAACAGTTTTAAGGAATGAGTTTGTCAAAATCTGAAGTATACGGAATTGGCAAAAATATCAATCTGCATTTGATCCCGCATTTCGTCGAAGTCATTGTACAGGATCTCAGGTATAATACAAAATTACTGGGTGAGCCTCATCTACCGCTAAAACGTCCTTAATCCCCATCGCATTGTTCCTGGCTCTATATTCTGTAAAACTGAATTGTAAGTTCCTATTAAGCTATGTGCAATCAGAATCTCGAAAACAACTTTACTGTCATAACATGTGAATATTTAGCTTCTATTAAATGGATACATTTAGTCGACTATATAGAAACACCAGGAGAACCACACAAACACTTTCGTACGGTGATATGTGCAGATAACTAAAAAACAAATTAAACTGCCCTCAAGCACAATGTAAAAGTACGTCGGGGAGTTTACAAAAAACCCAATAAATAGCTATTAGTAAATGTTGACTCCTGTAAAAAGCCAGGTCAATTTTTGTCAGAATATAAAGGTCAACTGAACAAATTGGTGCATAAAAAGTGTTTTGGCACATTAAATATCATCTCATTAAACACAAGAATGTCCCTTGGCTATGTATTCCAACCAATTCTGTTGTAAACTTAATTTTTTCTCGAACAATACTTAAAAAAATACACAACTCTATTCCTTTTAATAGCGGTCTATTTCGGAACCATGGAGGATTATAACGCTTATCGTATAAACATTATCACATCATTGTTCATTATCAGAGCAGCATTCTCCAATCGATGTCGTTGATTTTGTTAATGTATCGCATTTATTGACACTGGCATATCTTTGGATGATAAACTGTTACTGTTCAATGAAACCATATGAAGCACAAAGTTAATTTTCTGTTTAACATCCTTAATAGGCGGTTATAGATCAGTACGTCAAATATGATCCACCAATGAGAAATAACTAGATAGACGATTAGTGGAATATTATTGACTGTGTCATGGGAGAAACATTCCGAAACGGCAGTTTACATGGTAAATATGAGGAGATATTTGTAAATTATTACCCAATTGGTTGAAATATTAACTTTTTGGTGTCAATTAATCTAAATCAGATGAGCTGTATTTATGAGACCAGTTTTTCCCCTTGGCAATAGTTGTGGATGTTATTTGATTATTCAAGGTCTCCAGATACATTGTCTGAAAAAAGTAGTAATTTCGTGGACTAGAAATTCATAGTGTACTGTGTATTTCATATAGCTCTAAGCATAAATAAGACGCAGACGTGTCAAAACAATTTGGTCTTATGATATGCCATTTATTTGCCTCAGAAATATTGTAGATTGTTAGCATGGAACACATAGTATTGGTAAAGACTATAGGACTTTTGCGATACTTCTGCTGAAGGTTTACAACTCAATGATGTAACATAGAGATCTGAGCTACACCGAACTGACTTTATTGATCTGAAAAGATTCACCACTTATTAAGGACAGGCGTAACATGTAACGGACTTAAAACATTTTGAAAATACTAAATAAACACATTAATCTGAATTATATTCGAGGAGACTATAAAGGAAGCCAATAAACTCGTCCCAAACTGGACGTATAATCATTATCAAACACCAACACTCGCCAAGAAGAGCACCTTGATATAAATTCATAATGGTGCAGGTCACGGACATTTCGCAAAATGAAACTGCTAATAGACTAATAATTGAACAAGATCTGAAACAGGTCCGGCTAACCAATATTAAGCAACAAGCCTTGACTTACATAAATCCACCAATGAATATTTTCTCTACTTGTCAAGTCTTCCTTCCTATTATATCAAACGGTTCAATTTGACTTTGACTTTGGAAATGGTCCAGCCCATGCATGGCTTACATACATATGTATGAAAGCATGTTATCATGTATTAAAGTTGACAATGGCACTCGTCATTTATCTTTGTTCAGCTGGGATACGACAGAGTAAAAATTTATCTCCCTTCGATTCCTCTAGCTTCTAAATATTGTAGAACAGCACATCCGTATGGTAGCAGAATGTATCTACTTAAAATGCTGAAGATTTAGTCAATATCTCGATTATTGTTTCACTTTTAACAGCTAGTGTTTCAATGTATCGTCATCATCTGCAGAATTAAACGACCACATCCAGAATATCGGGACACATGGAAACTATAACTGAATACACGCTGTGAAAAACGCAAAAGAGAATACACCGTTTGGATTTTTTATATTTCAAAATTTACAGGTCTTACCTGTACAAAAAGACAATCAAATTCTTACTGCCAGAATCGCTTTTATCCTTCAATCATAAGCTCCACATCGAGAATAATGTGTATGCCATTCATTAAAGGGCAAAATATAGTGGTAAATCATACGCTGTGTAACAAAATACGTTTTGGAGGATTAATGCATATTATTGAGGGTGTACTACATTCTATGATCTAATATAACTCACCAGCCATATCTTAATGAGAATAAATAACAGAACACGAACTATGTATTTAGTTATTCACTTAAGAGTATTCCTTAAAATGGTATAAATCGATTACGCTGAACTAGAAATGTACTGCTTTATTGCCACTAAATTGCCCCTGACATTATCCCGATTATCGTAGTAGGTGTACATGATTAGTTGTGCTATTATGTATTGTTTATGTTGTTATAAGACAATACAAACTGATCATTGGTGTGCCGCTACAATACTGCTTTGTTATTTATCAATGTGATTATAAACACAAGTATATACCTATTAAGACGTGATATTGTATAGTGTGTATTTCCTGTTCAACAATCTCTAAAATTGCCCCTCAAACATAACCACAGGGCATTTGTTCCTTTCACATAGCAAGATAAATGTTACATAAAAAACCGCTGGTCACGCCACCATTTAAAATATTGTACATGTGTTTTTATGTTGTATTAACATTTCATGTCCTGATATAACAAGAGTGTATAAAAGCATAAATGGATAAAATAACTAATTGGCAAACATTTTATTAACGGACCTGGCGACATTGATCCAACTGGCCACTTGTCAATGGTTCAACGAGAGTTATTATATATATAAGCCAAACTAGACAAGAGGAAGAGTTGTATTTCACCAAATGGGGGGGAGGGGGGCGTTAATGTGGTATGACTTAAGCTTAAAAACCTCTTGTATACGACGTTTGAAATATCAACAGTTGGTATTTTATAATTTTGAATAAAGGGAATGTGACACCAGTTACAATCGGCTTGTGGTCAAAACCTTCGGCATGCGATGGATAGTGTAACGGAATATCCAGATCATATTCATATATTAATATGGATTCGAAGGTTAGAAATTGAATATTTTTTCTGACCTGCTTTAGCCAATTGCACCAAGCCGGAATTACTGTCACAGACGGAAAACTTATACATTGGTTATAGACGAAACTCTAGTAAAATCACTGTGGGTCGAGTCATCGGACGACCCAGGGCGTTTGATGGAACTACAGGTACATTGGACATTTAAGATATATAGGGATTGGGTTACCTGATCTCTATCTAACAGAAGAAAATTATTTCACCCAACAAAATGTGGAAAGTATACCTAACTTTCTCTGTCGGTACAATGCAATTAGCTAGTATATGTCAGTTGATTGGTTCGACCATTTGGACCAAAACTTGGTTTACTAACTGAACGTAACTGTTGGGTAATATATTCTAGTCCCGTTTACAGAACACACATACAAACGACAACAATTCATCCGTCTTATTCATTCATAAAAAAAACAGAACACGAAGAGTAATATTTCATCGCGAACGAAGCATCTCAAAATTTAAATTTAATTGGAAGTGATTTGCATGATATGAAGTTATATAAGCTCAGAAAATAATATTAGTTACCTAATTTGTAGGATATCCATTGCATAGCATATTTCAAAATGCCAATACATACTAACAGATCAATCAGTTATTTATAATCACAGTGAGTATGAATGAGATAAAATGCAAGTGAAATCTAGTCACAGACATCGAGTCTAAACGACCGCGGTGTCGTGTCTAATACCGCCTTTGACGACCGCGTAACTCAGAATCAAATAAACTAGGAAAATAACAAAAGTAGAAAACGTGCAGGCGGAAGGTAATTGCAGTATTAGTGGTGTCTGTAAGGGACTTGTATCGATTCGTACTTACAAAGGTGCTCTGTATAAACTCACCATTTAGGAAGTAACAGAGCGCTTGGTACCCTTTTCGTCACAGTGCGTTCTGTAGAGAATATACAACTTTTGTTAACGTTGATTACAGGTAAAAAAAAAATCATCTATTTATCTTATTAGGGTAAAAGCTCGGTAATCGGCAGTTAAAATGGTATTACTTTAATACACTTAGCCGAGTCTTGCTTTACGTGTTTAATTTGTCCTAAATAAATCAGCAACTTAAATACTGATAGAGGAACAGTTAAATCTGCAATCACCGTTTCATTGGGTAACATTCTCACCTATTGTTCTCGAGTGGTTAAGATCGATTCACACTGATTTTCAATCGGGTAAACCTCCCGTCATTCTCGTTATTGTGTGTCATCGATAATCTAGGGTGTGATAGGTATATGGTAATACATGAAAACAGTACAACATTTTCACTTTATACATCACATTATAGACAAACGATGTGGCATAAACTATGCTGCTGTGTCCCTTTACTGAGCAGATTATATCGATATAAGTTTGGATGAATACAAACGTTTCTCTTAATTTACGATTCGTCGTTCTACATCATCCATTACGGTTGTAACGTAACAAGCAAATACACCAACCCATTATGATCAAACTATTAATAGGGTTCTTGGTGGATTGTTTTAAGTTATCACAAATATAACCCTCAAGACAGGTGCATATAGGCGCTGCATGCAGAACAACCCAGAGTGAGAAGTTATTTTGTTGAGACGGTGAGAAAATATCTCTGGTCTTTACCCGAACACATCTGATGTGAATTGCCTTGATTAAAGTGAAAGTGGCTTTTATTTCCCAGACAAGTAGGAGTTATGACCATAAGGTTACAGCCCAAGGTCACTGAGAAACAAACAGACTTCGTTTACTAACATCTTAATTAGACCAATTAGCTTTTGTAGTTGGACTTATTACGGTATTATTAGGTAATTGTTATTTTCCTTTTGATCTTGCCAATGTCTCGTTACAAATGAGTTCATTGTAGAGCGGAGAACTAACTGGAGAAACATTTTCTCTAATGATAAACGTGTTCAGCCCAGTGGCAATATTTCTTTTGTTGTAAACAATAAGGCCTATAATTGGGAGCTATGCAGGACTTTGTTGTTGGCTAAGGGCCAAGGCTTTAAATGCGCCTCAGATAACAGACAAATACAAAAATATATGATCTAATCAGACTGCAAATTATAAATGTGTTCATCAGTATTATTCGCCCTCTTCATTTCGGGGGTCTGTATTATTCTGAACCTGATAATCGAACATAAATTACAGAATATAAAGAACAACGTAAATATTGATGCGCATGTATTTGGCACAGAAGGGATTCTTGCAACAAATGCGTTTAACCAGGTAGAGCAAAATGCGAAATCAATTGTGGGAGCATAAGCATTCCATTCAGTTAACATTTTTGATTTTAGAGATTCTTAGGTAGTTCTGTTACATGTATTAGTCTAAAAGACGTTGTGTTTTTGCGCTCAGTCGTGACCCGACGAACAACCCGTAGTTGACACTTTATCAAAAGTAACACATAAGACCGCCCACAAAAGCATGTCAAGACATACCAAGAATTTAGGTTTTTCCCGGGAAAGACGAAAGTTAGTTTAAGTTGCTATTTTTTAAAAGTCAAACGGTTCTAGAAATCCGACTCGCACTGCCAGTTGATAAAACAATGTTCATATAAGATTGTTGGACGACGATCACAATATATTAACTACGTTTTGTGTTTGATTGTCGTGAGGCTTTTAACTGCACAAGTTAAAATAATATGCTCACAATGGCCGAGATGAGATCGTTTATCCAGAAGATGAGCCCCCGATGTTGTATCCATTGCTGAAACCCTAAGCAACGATGTTTTTGTTTACTAGTGTATAGCCGAAGAGAAAACATTAAGTACGAGTTGTGTTAACTTCTTCCATAACACACTTCATAAAAGGGGACAATTCTTGAAAACAGATTTTTCGACCATTGAATAATTCTTCACCATCCACGGTCCAATTGTTAACTGGGTGTGGAACAATGGCGAATCGTTTTGTATAACAGGGTAGTGGAATAAATATTTGATGTTGTCGCCTATACTATTCCTCTGGCACATTGTATATAATCGATTTTGTTACGTCACTCGGTTCAAACGACATGTTTCTACTGGCAAATCATGATTAATAAACGAAATTTAATTATTGGTTGTTGGATAAATTTTGGCAAAAGGAGGTACTTTTCGAAGGCGTGGGTTGATATAAACTTGCTATAGTTGCGCCTCTATGACATCATAGCCTGGTTTGTCTGTTCACATTGATTTTCCAACCATTATTCCAGTGATTGTTTTAATCGTGATTTACTAGGACAGTTCTCGGTTAACCAGACGTTACTTAAGCCCTATCAATAATATCCTTAATTGTGTTTGCAATATAAAGTGGGGGATATTTCCGGAGAGATACACTAGGAGATTCTCCAGGGATCTGTAAAAAAATGTGTGTTAATATTTTGATGAATTCCGTTCAGTCGGAGCTGTCTAAATGTTTTCACCACGAAATACGGAAAAGTATGCAACATATGTTAGTTGAAAGAACAGAACCAATTTGGTAGCCCCGTTAAACCTATATGTCGAATTTAAATTCGCAACCGATTTCGAACACCAAATAGCTTACAGGAGGTATTAAAAGAAATAAATGAGAATGAATAATTGGTCGATATGACATATTGCAGGAGTATTTGTGAGCAGCAAACCTCTGTTTTTGCAATAGTAAATATATTGGTCCACAAAGCTTATTTATCTGTCTTCGCATTTAATTCCCTTACATGAAATCGTGTTAGGGTGTGTAAACGTTCCTAAACGCGAGTTGAATTGCGGTGTATGGGTCACTATATTATAGACAACATGCCCGGATTATGTATTTAAATTCATCCCAATCCGTGTGCTCAAATTATTGAGACAATACTCCGGTAAAATATACCAACATCAATAAATATCTATTTTGTTAAAATATATATATTGCCCATTGTATTGAAAGAAAGTGCATAAGTATGTATCCAGCTGGATTCGAACGCTTGTTTGTTACCTGTGAATGTGAGTATATATATATAGTCTGTAACCCAAAGGTCCCTGGTTCGAATCCCGGTGGAGGCAAGCACATTTTTCTCTCTTCATTTATTCACAATATATAGTCTGTATGAGTCAGACCAAATCACGAAAGTGATAGTGATTCTGGTATATACGGTAATACTCCGCCAAGTAAGAAGACGTATAAATTGACCGATATTGACTGGACACGGACACACGTGTCAAGCGGAGCTATAGTAAACCTAACGGACGCCTGTTTTATGAGATAATCCGACTTCACCCAATTTTACAGTGACTGTTATGGTGAAAAGAAGGGTTTCTAGACCAGAACACAGAACATAAATCAGGACAGAGGGAAGGGATTAGAGAATGTACAGAAAAGTGATGTACAGGACTTAACGGATACCAATTGGCCCGCGAGTAAATGTAGACAGACAGTAATTGCATGTCTGAAGTTTAAAACGCTGGAGATGAACAGTAGGCCTAGTTTTTTGTTTTTGTCTCATTTTTTTTATAGATCGTTCAAAACTATGTTAGTAACAGTATTATGGTTGTGCAACTGTCAATTATGAAAAGAATACACAACCGTCATATAAGTGGAATATTCTTAAACACGACGTAAAGCACCAACCAATCAATCTATTAAGCTGAAAGTCACATCGAACACATCCAAAGAACAGTGCGCTGATACAAAAAACACATGTTAACTGTTATGTAAACGTTAGCAGATTACAAAGGGACAGAGTGTTTTACTTGTTAACCTCCTGAATTATATCATCACTCAGTTAGATGTTCCCAGACGATATCGTTTAGAGGAATTATTGTAGGAGGTAATTGAATATGAATGTATCGATTTGATGATAGGTATTTGCGAAGACGTCTACCTGGTCACCCGACACCAACTGTTAACGGGTTCTGGGCTTACAAGCAGATTAAAAAACTTGCGCCTAGATCCACAATGAGACGGTTTAAAGTCAAGACCATGACGCCTGGTAACTCAATAAGTCGTTTCATTTTGGACAATTGCATTGCGACTCTCCTTACATCTGATTCATTTCACATAATCTGATAAGAGATGTCTCAACACTTGATTTCATTAGATGAAACATTTACGTATGGTCATCCTGCCTATTTCAACCCGTGGTGGCCTCTCAAAAAAAAATCTGATTTTTCTCTGATTTTGTTTAGATATAATAACAACAAGGACCAGTATTTTACCTACCTGCAATATTTATTTTCTTGCGGTTTTCAATTTTATTTTTGCATATGGGGACAATTTAAACGTGTAAATTCGGGTGAGAAATTAAAATAAAATTTGATTTAAACGCCAGGAAAGTAAAATAGGAGTTAGATTAATGTGTCTGTTGTATTAAAAAAAAGAAAATTCTGATATATGTTTTGAAAGGCCGACGATAGCGGCGGATCAATTTCCAACCACCGGCTAAGACTAAGGAATTAGCCATATACATTGTGCTAAAACACCGCTTGTTTCTGTGACGATATACTCACTTTGGACCGATTATTAAGACTAAAATGATTTTTAAATACTTGATAGTATAAGCTTAAGCTCTTGTTCAACAATAATATTTACAGGAAGAAGGGCTGTTTTACGGGTTCCGTTTACTACTCTACTAGTACTGTGTCAGATGTTTACAGGGTTTAGTGTGTAGTCGGCTCAGGAAGTTGTATTTGGCCCTGGTGCCCTTAGAGGCACGGGTCAGCGTGTCCGGGTCTGTTTGTAATGTTTGTGAGAACATTACAATTGTGGAATCTCTTCAGACCGCCAAGATTGAATATTTGTATCCACGTATATCATAGCCGCTCATACGACTTGCATTGTTTCGTTCAGCAAATAAATGGAAACTAGATAAAGTTACACTAAACTTAAAGTGATAATTGGGATTTGGTAATTGTTTTTTTTAAATTTTATCCGAAAACATCAGATTTGCTAAAAGAACATATTTATCGTAATGGCAGCACATTTAACTTCCCGGAATGTGATAATAACAAATAATATCAAAAAATGACACCAGCAAGAAGATTCTATGTGGAACAGTTGGTTTTATAAGAAATGAAGCAACTGTTCTGAATGGCGAAAAGTACTTAGGGGCGTTTTTTTCGGTAGAAAACACGTATAAAGCAATGTAAGGTAAGGTTACCAGGTAAATGGTGTTAACTATGCGGTTAACCTGGCTATACGGTTTCCTCGGATTTCAAGTCGAATAATAGGGACACGTCCATTCTGTCTTCACAAACTCACTTTGGTTGGTTTTATCTGAGATGTGTACGCTGTGTGTATAGTCCAGTCTCACTTCTGGTTGATGTGTCGGTGTCTCCTCAGGTTGATTTGGTTATCTTAGGATTACTCACCAGAGGATTCAGTCACTTAGCTCATTTGACGGTATTGTCTGCTAGTCTTGTTTATCCACAATCAAGGTTAATTCAGTGGCGGTCCCTTGAAAGAAATACCTATTACATGAAGTCTTAATACAAAGTGACGGCGAAATCGACAACAATATGTTTGACCGTTTTTGTATTTTTCCAATAGCTGTAAGTACATCATTGGTACTAATGTTCGTAGAAAAGCACAGGAACTGTTGCCCTATTAACTTCTGTTGTATTCCGTGTGCTGTGATCGTCCTCTAATCCAGTTCAACTCTGACTATTATATAACCACATAAACTGTTTAATGACTACAGCACACACTATGTTGTAGACATTTATGCTGACTTCAACATGATGATTTTTTCAAAGTATTTGCTATTTCGGAATATAGCATTTTTTTAATCGCATTCATGTGTTGACTGGGTAACTTAATAGATCACTTAGCTCAGATCAGTCACAGTGTTTTCCACCAGTTTCTTGGACTGAATTGTGAAGTCCATTACTTTTTGTGTTCTTCTAAGTTCTACGCTGTCTCATGATGTACATCGGTTTCCAACAACAACGTGTAATTAGGTTTTGTTGACAATTCATTTGCTTGATACAGACAATGTTTTCGGTACCTGGACATCATAACAAATATCACTTGACTAATTGATGTTATAGTAAACTTCTTCTCTGTTTACGATTAGACATCGAGAGAGACTGTATCGGTATTTTTATTCTCTACGATGATCAATATAATATTCCCGTTGAGGGTTCTTCGCCATCAAGGGTCATCGTTAAAGGTCAAAGTTCGTTGGCTTATCTAATTGGACTTACTCCCATCATTCTTACTTGTAAATGACAAACACACTGCATAAGAGAGCTGTATTTTTAAAAATATTGTTTTGTGATTTTATAATTACAACTGATCGACATTTATATCCAGGTTTCGTAAATCGTTGTTTAAGACCTGATAATAAGATTTAAGTCAAATATGTCAACTCCGGGTGCTTAATTGCGGCCCCAAAGGACCTCCGCTCTAGCATAATGCAAGATTTAATCTTCAGTGCAAACTCACTTACATATAATCATGTTTAAGTTATGAATCATTGTGAAGCTCTAGTACATGGTTAAAAGTGCATAATGTCCTGTATGATTTATAAGCGAATATTGTTCAGTACATAACTGTAATAAAATACATTAAATCACCTCCCCGTGTGATGTTCCAGAGATAATGGACCAGCCTATCAAATCAATTCATCCACTAGGATTATGGCTAAATCATTCACCGGTTGATGTTATTGCCTGGGTTATGAGAGGTTCATTCCCAATGGACAATAGAGAAGGCTGACATGATACCAATGGTGTAAATTATTACTCATTTACCCAGATGTTCGACTTTTTGTGGTGATAAATCCAACGAGGGATAAATGTGATGATATTAAATATGTTTGTTCCAAGGATCATTCGATGGGACGTTGTTCCGAAGTCTATGTCTGGCACATTTGATCTTAATTCTGATAATATCAATAAATACATTATCGTACAAAATAAATAAATAAGTGTTTCTGATATACAAAATTGTGTTTGACATAGACTTGGGAGACTTCTAAGAACGCCCGGGACAGCCGGTGCTGTCAAAATGTTGCCTCAAATGACGGTATTGACAGTCTTTACAGTTGCTGGACACGAGTCAACCTGGAGGAAGCCAAATTAGCTCTGCATTCTTATACTTTATAGAAGGGTACAAATTTACATGAATGTAGTTTTTGCGATTACCTCATTGTATGTTTAAAGAGTTTTGATTTTTTTCAAATAGTTCAGGTACACATCTGTTTTCATGCAACGGACAATCATGTATTCTTCTTAAACAATCTTGAATTCCATTGCCGGAAGTATAATTTAAAAGTTCATTATTTGTTTCAGACATTATATCGTTTCTTAAACCCTTATTTAGAGATATGTAGCAAAAGAGATGATCTATATAGATTAGTATGAAGCATTTTCCCATTTATATTGATCATAATTCAAAGTAAAATAAGCATTGTACCAATTCTGCATATAAACTACTGTTGAAATCAACGGCACACAAGAGGCCTTACGCAAACATGTATCTTTATATTCCCAGTTCTATAAAGTTAGAAAAAGCTAATTGTTACTTAGACCGGGGATACTTGACAACAGTTATTTACGTATTTAATACCTTTTTTATGTTATCGACATTAATAGGGGGAGGAGAGGGGGTATGATGTACATTACTTAATAGAATAAACAGAGAAAACATCTCGTTAATTCTGACGTCACTTCTTTGCTGACAGAATGTCCATTTTTTATTATGTGTAACTAAATGCGACGGAGAAAAAGGAAGAAAACCTCGTAAATACAAACCCGCGATAGTTAACTCACCTCATGTGACTCCGTCCTATATCTGTGGTTCACTTGAAGAATTCAATTTTTGTGGTACAGAATAAACTCAGTATAAATACATTGTGTGTATGCTAACAACTGAGCCACGGCCGATTGCCTGTAAAATATTTACATGTTGCTCTATCTACAATTGGTTTATCTTAATACTGTGTATCATATTAATAAACGAGTGTTTCTGGGTCTTGTTGCGTTTTTGTTGTTTTTTTTTCTCCTGGGGCTTGTTTTTTAACAGCTGCAGGATAGTCACGCAAGATTATTGAATTCAACTTCCACACGCAATCGTTCAAGTGTGTCCAAACGTATTTTATTCCTTACCTATGCTATATGTTAATACTTGTCAGCAGGAGAACACTGTGGTTCAGTTAGTTGTGCATTTGAATTTCTTCATACACCAAGAACGCATTGGCGACGGCCTCGCAGTCCACTGTAAACAACGGTTAGTGCACCGGCCATTGCAGAGGTCGTCGGGTAGCCGTTGCTTCTTTCTTTCGACTGTGAAAACAAAATAGTACACTAAGTAAGATATTATTGAGAGCATCGACAAATACAAATACAACACTTGTTTGCTAATGTAATTTTTCTGTGTAGGGTTCCATAAGTCCTGTAATTTAACATGTAACAATGATCAATACATCGATAAACACAAAAAAAATATGTTTACAGGCTGACTAGTAGCAATTTTGGTTATAGTCGGGACTGAACGTTTTATAAATAAATACATTTACTATATGTTTGTGTCTTTGATTGGGTTTAACGTCGTACTTAAGGTTATTTCAGTCACATGGCCGTGTGCAGACCAATGGGCGAAGGAAACAACGCTCGACACCACTGGCAACACACAAAGATTAGACAAGAAAAATATAGAATAATCACAGGACGTAATTCAACATACATCCCAAACAGATCGGCTTCATGGTGCCCCTTAGTTCTGAAAGTACCAGGGCATCAGGAAGCTCCCTCCCAACCAACTGCACTATATGAAGCAAACCTTAACGCATAAACCTCCCAGGTGGAAAAATGTGGAACTGCGCGTTGATATATTAAAATGGTTGAGACTGTTAACATTGGAAAAGGGCAGTTATATAAATGTTGTAGCTGTTATTTAAGCCACAAATTTCATTGATTAACATTTTGCGGTTATAGTGTTCTAAATGTTTTATAATAATCATTTAATAAATAATAACTAAGGTCGAACACGAATCATATTATAGTTGATGAGATTTAACGTCCGATTACAACTTGAACTGAACGGGACTACCAAAGCAGACAACTATACTCAGTCAAAAAAGAAACTTCACACTCATACATTTCTAAATATTTTCTTGAAATTTAATACAAGAGATATTATTATTATTATTAGAGTTAAATGCGTTGTCAAAGACATCATGACACAATTAAAGCAACTCCGACGTGCACAAGCATGCAGTTCGTGCGAGCATACATCAAGGATAAAACATGTTTCCTTGTGTTCCTAGTCACGTGACCTTATGAGACACGTGCAATTGAGCCCACGTTAGCACAGTAGAGTGAC